>WYDF02257307.1:0-49135 GCA_009867245.2 Adranes taylori
TTAAGGCAGGTCACTGGGCGCGGCTAAGCCGCGGTCAACGACTTGAATCCTTCTGGAAGTTCCTGCGGCTTAATATCAGTTCGATGAATACAGTTTATACTTACACGTACCTAACGAAGAGGAAAAACTTCGAAACGAGTGCTCATCGTACGCTAGTTTATTTGAACAGCAAATAAAAAATTCACTTCAATTGAAAAGTTAATTCAATGTGAAGAATGTGTCAAGTTAGGCCAACAAGTGTACTAGACGACATCAATTTAACAATTATTAATAACTAATAGTTATTTACGGCTTAAAGTAATACTATCATACATACATTATTCAATTCTTACATTTAGCGTGAATAAGTTAGTACTAGAGATTAATTAGGGGCTTAATGAAAAGAGACTTTGATTGTCTAACTACCATCTGCGTTCATAGAAGTCTGTAATAGTGCATATGTACATTATATATAGCAGCGTTTTTCAACCTTTTTTGGCTCGCGGACCGGTAAAAGTTCGAAAAATCTCGCGGGCCGGCGGTTTTTTAACTTTTGAATACAGATTTATATTGAATAAGATTTATACTTTTGAATAAGATATTATATTTTGAATAAGATTTTTTTTAACGCGTTCAGGTAAAATTTCGGTGCCGGTCCGCCAAACGGCGGTTGAGAATAGCTGCCTTAGACGATAGCAGAAACTAATGTTTTCAGTCTTCAATCAATCTCTGTCCTTATTTTGAAAAATGCAATAATTTTTAGCGAATTTCGTAAACTATTTTCTGAGATCATCTTGGGATTTATTCTCAAAAATTCTATTTGATAGATGATTTTATCCAGCTAAGGATTTAATTTACAAAAATTTATAGACAACTGTTCCATTGTAAGAAACAGTAGGATATAGTGTATCGGTATTTTCTGTACCGTTATTTCTATGCTAAATATCTTACATACATGTTCAGATTGCGATTACGTCAAGAGTTATTTTGCTTGCGTCAAAACATTGATAAGAAAAGTCATAGTTTCATGGATAACTAGACTATGTAGGTTTTAATTTCAGTATTATATATAATCAGACCTGGGAAGGGCATTTTAGTTGTTTGTACATTTTGATTCTCTTGTTTGGCGAATGTTCAAAATGCGATTATTTTGATTTTCAAAGAAATCTAATTTAGTCTAAAATAAATTTATCTTTAGTTAATTTATAGTGATTACTTATAAGTTATAAGAGATAAGTTCCGTAGAATAGCGTTTCCCAACCTTTTTTCTTTTTCGACCGCGGACCGATAAAAGTTGTGAAAAACTCTCGCGAACCGGTGGTCTTTATTTAACAAAAAATTTATTTGTTTTTGAATAAGAATTTTTTTAACGCGGTCAGCTAAATATTCTCCGCGGACTGGTTAAATTCCTCATCGGACCGGCGGTTGAGAAACGCTGATATAGAGGATGTTCAGATTAGTTTAAACAAGCCAGCGTGGTGCAGTAAGCAGAGTCGTTAGACAATGATACTACTGAAGCAGACAGTACTGATGACGGTTACCACTTATGTCAGAAATGGTCCATCTGACATAAGCTTTTTTAAGCTAATTGAGTGTTTCATGCAGCCAATATGTAGTTTTCGAAATGATTAACTTATCTAATTAATAATTAATAGTTTTATGGCTTAAAGTCATACTGTCATACATTCTCCGATAGGCAATGCTATGCCTTTGATACTATGCACATCACAAATGTTTTAGAAAAACTATTTTCACGAATCTTATTAAAGCCAAACAATAACGTTACTATGAGTATGTGTCAAAAATTAAATTGGGGATCGAAATCTCCGATAGTTGCTCGTTTGCAATACTCCGTATAAGGAGACATTTTTTCAGCAACACAATAAGAATAAAGATGAACATAGTAAAAGGCTTGTTTCTAAATCTCGTAATTTAGCGTTTCTGTTTAATGGACCTTACAGCATACTCTACAAGACCTTACAGTTTTTTCTTTTCGCTTTATTTTAAAAGTAGACTTCATCGGTATGAACAACCAACATCAACCAAGACTATTATGGTATATCCAACGAGAAATGTCACGTAACCTCGTATTTGTATTTTCAATACTTGTAGTATTGAAATGATGTATTTCAAGTTATATTTCCGATGAAGAAAAATACACATGTAAAAATTTGTACATATATCATTTCAGGAGCAAATTCGTAAACGTCGCGAAGAAGAAGAATCTCGTGTTGCGGCACAGAACGAATTTCTGCGTCGCTCATCAATTCGCGGTTCACGCAAACTACAAGCGCTCGAACAACGTCCGCAAGGCGCTGTCAACGATGCATTCAGCGCAGACGACATGGTTTTGTGCGCACACCGGACGCGTAGCAACGAGGATGCTTCTATCACAATCAGTAGTCAAATGCAACAGAGATCAACTACGGCCATTCCATTATCACGACCTACTACACCAACTTCAGGACAGCAACAACAACAACATGAAATTGTTCATACGGGTTACGGTAGGACTTTTAGATATATTATAGAATTAGAACCAGGAAACTTGTTCTAGAATATTCGCAAACACGTAATTAGTAACCTACTTTCAAATTAATGATTCAAGCTCTTCTAGGTTAACTGGCACCTGGGAAATAATAATCTTATACTCAGAAAACTGAGATTATCTTCAGGTAACTGAAGTAAAAGCAAATACTTTTTTATATGAAAGCGTTCAAATTGATGCGCTATTCTCTCCGAAATCTGAAGTTATGGAAAAGGTAGGCTGCTTACCTTGTTTAATTACATTGCATTTACCTTCATTGACCAAGTCGAAACTTAATTTGTTTTGCATGATAAGTAAATATGTTCTAAGAATCATGTTTTAAGATTTTTTCTATTTTGCCTTAGTACGTCTACGTCTATAGTATTCAAATCAGTGCAAACCGTTTATACATCATACGAAGAGGGGGTCATAAAGAACAATTTAGCTCAAAAAGAAATTTTTCAGAAAAAATATTTCTTGCTCAAAAATTTAAAAGAAGGTGTCTATGTGTACGGATGTCCGGACATTCAAGAATTGCTCCTAACTTATTGAACCGATTTGGTTGAAATTTGGTAGATATGTGCACACGATTGTTCCACAAAAATGATTGTTTCATAATTTTTTTTAATTCAATATGGCGGAAACATTCAATATGGCCTTTTTTCACAAATTGTTTTCAAACTAGGAGGCTGAAATTATGTGCACATATAGCACCTCGTATTAAACGTTGAATAATAAAGTCCCAATTCTCTGTCTTGTACAGAAGAGGACGTTGCCACGTTCAAAGTTAAAAAAAACTTTTCTGTATACCTCAGAAACTATAAAAGATAGGACATTCCAATAAACTTTATTGTATAGGCTACTTAAAGTTCCTTCGATTTTATTTGAAACATTTTTTCCTAAAATAACAATTTAACATATATAGAGTTCTTCTTTTTTTGCAAATTTTGCAAAAAAAAAGAATTCAATTTTCTCGAAAACTTGCAATTGAACCTGCAATTGTTTTTAATTTTTTGTATCAGAAATTTCTTTAATACTTGCGAGTTTAAAAAATCGACCTTGAAAAAACTTGTCCTACCCTAAATATCTCGATTCCTATGAAAGTTGAAAAAATGAAACTTGGGGAACATATGTAAGACCAATGAACCTCAATTTTGCCATGATGAACAATTGAATATACTAAAGCCATTTTGAGTAATAAACACAAAATTTTAAAACTTTTTTAGTATATTGTTATACATTTTGATAGTCCTTGTGATTAGCTTTAAAATGATACCACACATAAGGGGTCTGGCTCATGATTTCAAAGATATGACCCTTAATACCTTAAAGTTCTCGTTGTGTTGCCTTTGCAACCTACGTGTATCATGAACTTTTCTTTATACACGTCAACAAAGCATAGAAGAAATCTTATATCTATTTATGTATGTTGTATTTACATACTCACACCAGAATGTATATACCATATATTTATTTATTTTTATAAAAAATAAATAAAAGAACTGCTATGTATATACATATGTAAACAGATTTAAAAATAAGTAAATATAATTTAAAAAATTAACTAGATACTACGAGGGTCGGTATAAAAAAATAATTGTCGGCAAAATGTACCAGGGCCGAACAATTTTTTTTTACATAAAAACAGGATGACGTCATTTGAGTTTGTTGAATTTGGTATATCTTTGAAAAATCAATATGGTTTACATTTTAAAAGCGGTGTTTGAGTCTATCGCTTTTAATTTGGATAGACCCTCATTTATAAGGTGATAAGCCTCAGCTAATCTTTTAGTAGAACATTTTTTTTTATCGAATTTGATACATCACATAACTCTGTATTTTCTTGGGATTTCGGAGTGGTTCTAACTGGAAAAGCGATTAAAAGGCAGCAATGTTGTTTAGCTTTGTAGGTAAGTTGGGTTAGAGTTGTAGGTAAGTTGAGACTAACGAAATAAATAATTGTTTATGGGATTAATTGATTTTAAATCATTTACTTATCTTGTGTGGGTTTTTACGTAAATAAAACTTGTTTTTGATTAAATTTAGGGAGATATCAGAACAAAAATATGAAGACATTTGTCTTAATATTTAATGAAGTTTCTTTAAATTATTGTCGATGTCAACTGTTAAGTATTCATTAAAGGGAGGTTTAAACGTATAAGCACGTATATACTAACGGTTTGTGACTGAAAAACTGGCCAGATAGGAGAGGTGTCCAGTGGATGAAGGTATTCGTTAAGGGAGAGTTTACTATATTTGCCTTTTTATATTTCATCATTTTTGGTTGAACAATGGACATGGACAGTAAATTTAAAGAAAAAATAATTCTAACAGACGCATGTCTTAATATTTTTGTTTTAATATCTCCCTAAATTTTATCAAAAACAAGTTTTTGATAAAATTCCCACAAACAATTATTTATTTCGTTAGACCCAAATTACCTACAACGCTAACCTAACTTACCTACAACGCTAAACAACAATACTGCCTTTTTATTGCTTTTATAAATAGTTGCCAAGCACTTTATAAACTGTCAAGAAGATTTTACATCGAATGACAGACTCCCCGAGTTTGATTTTCTAGAGATCAAAAATAACCTCACAACTAATTTTGATAGAAGAAATACAACTAATTTTGATAGGAGAAATGTTGAACGCTATAAGACAAGAAAGTTATAAATAGAAAACTTATTGATAACTATAAGATTTAAAGCAATTTGTACAACCATTTATAAATCGAAACTTTGTTAGAGTTTGCCTCTAGTTGCATTAATTCTTTAATGAAATGAGTGCAATGCCTCCAACTGGAGTAGAATGCGACGTTAGCACGTTTAAGTTTAAGAAACTTTTCGGTATCTCAAAAACTATGAAAGATAGAAAAAAATAATTGTAAATCGACAAGTTTAATACCTTTCGACTGTATATCCCGAAGGTAAATATGAGAACTGAGGAATTTATGGGTTGTCAAATTCGTGCGTACGTAAATTCAAAAATTCAAGGCAGTCTGAACCTGTTAGAAATTTCCCAATAGCTGCCAAAGCGGATGGACAGCGGAGCTGTCCGTGCCGTAGGTAAATATGGGGAGCAAGATGCAAAAAATTAATGTGTTGGCGAATTCGTGCGTAGACAAAGTAAAAAGTTCAAGACAGTCTGGCCTAGAACTTTTCACGCCAGACTGCTCTGTTAGAAATTTTCTAAAAGTAAGTCATTTTCCAAAAGTTAGAAATGTTCCAAAATTAATAAGAGCGGTCGCAGGCCGCGCAAGGCAAATACGGGGAAAAAGTGTGTCTAGAGCAGCCTTACGGAGACCGGGGAATTCATGGGTAGACGATTTATAGGGTAGGCGATTTATAGGTTACGCTAGTTTTATTTCTTTTACCCTAAACAACAATTGTGTTAATTGAATTTAATAGACGAGTTATACGGTGATAGTCAAAACGAGAAGGTTCAACTTTTGTTTTATGGGAAAAATAATACTTTCAGTATATGAAAGATGGGGTGGCGATCACTTCTACGAATTTTTTGCATCTGTACCGATCATCCTGGAAGCTTGAGTAATACTACAAATTTTTTATGTTATCACTGCTTTTTTGTCAATAAAGAAGCATGCGTTTGTATGTGCTTCCAAATATGTGTCTCAAATATGTATACCATCAAGTTTCAGGTCTTGTTGCTTCATCAAGTTTCAGGTCTTGTGGCTTCTCTATGTTGCGCAAATAAGATTGGCAATTGCCATAACCTGCCAATATTTGGATGATATAAAATTTTCACCAATCATACACTTGGGGCAATGATGCTTCTGTTACAGAGAGTGCTTACGAACTCTTTATAATATTGCCCGAAATGACATTCGATCCTAACCATCAGTTTTTTAAAAACATGTGTTGATTTTCAACTGTGAAATACATCAATTTAACTTAACTTTAAACTTCCTTAACTATTCAAATAACAACTAAACAGAAAACTTAAAAATGTCCAATTATTATTCATTTACGTTAGTCCAAATTAATTCTTCGATATCTTAAAAACTGTATAGATTTCATATGATATATATTTTTATATGACTATTTGTTTCAGGGTATGGTGAGCTAATAGCAAGTGTTCAGCGTTTACAAGCCCAATTGAAAAAAGTATCGGCAGGCAATGTGGCTGTACAGGGCCTTGAGGGTCGCATTGCGGCAATACAGTCACTTCTTCTTACACCCCAATTTGGACGTGCACTTAGTATTCATAATAAAGTATGTTGGTTTTAATGTTTTTAAACAATTTACTTGCTTAAATAATTTACATAATGTCATTATGATAAAATCATTAGCATCGTAAATTATATAAGATTTTGTTTTATTAGGTACAAGCTGCCCGCCAACGTGCTGCTCTTCGCCCCACTTACTCCCTGCCTGCTATATCTTCGTCCTCTATCGCTTCAATGCTGACTCCACCATCATCAACTATTACCTCTACTACAGGCCTTGGTCATACTCTACATTCTCTCAGTTCAACCACATCTAGCGCGCAACTTCAACTCCCATCCGGATTATCTTCGTCAGTATCGCTTAGAGTTCCCAGCGGAAGTCATCTGCCGGTGACAGGAGGTGCACAAGCGGCACTCAGAGATTGCTTGGACGCATTGAGCGCATCGCAAAGCGCTTATGCTGTAGAATTGGCAACGTTGCTTACGGGTAAGTTAATTAGTCATGGTTCTTGGTATAAATAAAAAGATTCCTTATAGGCGGCGCCAATGAAAAAAGGTAAATGACCGAATCTAAATATTTCATCGAATCTCAAAGTTTAAATCCGCTTAAAAAAATCTGTACCAGTTTTTGATTTGTATTCTTTAAATTAAACTTACTGGAAAGTAAAACACAAAATGACAAGTTTTAATTTTCCTCGTATAATTCAAAAAGGATATGTTTTCAAGGATAGCCCTTGAAAACATATCCGTTATAAACATATCGTTATTGAAGTATATATTCATATATACTTCAATAAATAGAAAAATATTGAACAGAAATTTGTGAACAATTTTGGTGTGCATCGTTATTTTCAAAAGATTACACATAGTAATTAATTAGTTCGCACAAGTTATATGGGCAACATTGTAATAGCATTTTATAAATTACTTCTTTGAAGGCGGAAAAAGATCATTGATTAATCTAATTTTATAATCGGTAAATGATTATGAAGCGTCATACACATGTAAGAGGAACTGTTTTCATACACGTTTTATCAGTGAAGCGTTTAGTTATAATTTTGTCGTGTGTTATATGTGTGTTGGTTCTCTTAAGTTATAAAAGTGTTTTTTCTTTTGTACCCAAATTACAAACATTCTTTAATACAAAGTATTACTCCGGACAAATTTGAACAAAGTATTTTTAAAAGTGTGCCTTTAAATAAAAAGAAGAAGTAAGCATCTCATCGCGCGTCTTATTTAGTTTTATTAAATTTTTTTCTTCAATTATTGTTGACTCATAACTGTTATAGCGAAATATGCCAAAGAAGGAAATCGAACAGAAAACAAATGTAATGTATTTTATCAGAGAAGATGGACCCAAAAGCATGATTTACGACGTTTTGAAAGCGATTTAGCTCCATTGTGCAAAAGTGGATCCGCTGGACTAATACAAATAATTTCCCGAAAAAAGTGACAAACATTTGATCATAATGATGAATTATTCTAAGCCGTGACAACATGGAAATTTTGGAAGAGTCAGATTTTGGATATTTTCGAGCAGATGACAGCTCCCCCGACAAGGTTAAACATATGCAGTTTGTGGAATTTGAAAAATGACGAAATTATCTACAAGATTTATATTTAGATTAATTTTTTTGAAATAAAAACCCATTCCAAAAAAGTTATGAATTGTTGAAAAAATCAAATGTTGAAATTGTCAATTTTCTATAAATCCCAGAAAAATGCGGTTTTCACCATATGATTCGTTTTTACTTGAAGAAAATTGTTAAAGTACTCGAAATTTTGACAAATCTATAGATTTATTGACAATTTGAGCATTGGAAATGTATGCCAAATTGAAGGAACCAAAATCGCCTATTTCCAATTGAGCGAGCGCTTCAAGGTTGATATCAAATAAAAGATAAAGAAATAAACCAGTCAATAGGCATATTTATATTTTGATAAAATGAAGATAAAGTCAGTAAAATGGTCCCAAAGTTAGACCCTATAAAAACTATGGTCCAAATGGACCCACATTTAAGCATACATGGAAAGTTTGATGCGACTGCTATTGCCCTCGGTTGAAAGAGCATATTGTCCTTATTTAGAAAAAAATTACAAATTTTCCTACGTACGAAAATTTTCATTTCACGGCAAATAACTTTAATTTTAGTATGTTTTAAAAAATTGCAACTTACAAATTTTATTCACCTAGTCAATTTTTAAGTTATGCTACAATTTTCCTTTACCCCCCAATGCTCCCCAACTTTTCATATCGTCAAAAAAAGGAACAGATCACTAAAATGCAATTCACACACAAAAACGCTATTCACAATTGTTCAAGTGAGTGGCCGCAGGCACCGGCAAAGCGGGCAGCGAAGTCCGCGCCGTAGGCAAATACGGGAACCGGGGGATTCATGCGGAGTGAATTCATGATGAGGAGAACTGGTTGTCGAATGCACGGGTTGGAGTTTCACATGTATACTAGTTTAATAATATACTAAAACCGTCAAAATGTGCAGCCCGTCAACTAATGAAAAAACTGAAGGGGTGTACAATGCTTAAACAAGCTTAAAAATGTTCCTTATGAAGAATTTGAAAGAGGACGAAATTCGCTCCTTTTTTTGTTCGAAATAAATTTGAAAAAAAAACGACAGGACCGGAGTCGTAAGTTATATTTTTATAAGTAGAAATGAAAAAAAGTAACATTTTGCGAAAATATGAAATTGTGAAATTTTATTTACATTTAGTTAATTAAAAAATATCATGAAATTACAAAAATATTGAAGAAAATTAATAAAATAATCAAAATGCCAAAAGATGTCATCATTCTTGTAAAAAAATCAAATTTGAAAACCAACTGTGTTTGACATGGTACGGAACTGTTTTCTCACGCCCCCGATAAAGCTAAAGCCTGCAAACTTAGCTCATCAGGTAGAGCAAGAAACGGCATGTGTGGTCATCATAGTCGCTAGATTTTGAATTGATATTGAGAGACCTAAATGGGATCCGATAGGGAAGACATGTGAAAATTTCACACTTTCAAAATGCATTTTTTCTTGTTATTTTTCGGCTATACGGAAAGCTACGGAGTGTAGGCAGGTAACGCAGTGAAAAAGTCCATTTTTGGCGTTTCGAAGAAGAGATGAACAATTCTACGATTTATAATTAATGAGTTTTGAACATTCAATTTTCTACATTTACATGCATTGTTAGACTTTAATCGACAGCAATTCTCTTTACATTTCTATTCGTAACTCCAACAAAAAAGGAAAAGCGAAATAAATCCCCAAAGCTGGTTTTAGAACTCGATGAGCACTATCTTTTGACATACATACTGATTTTGAAGAAATAAAACCAGATTTTCAGCTTTGTTCAAAAATGTGCACACTAGTCAGAATATACGCCAAATTACATTCATGAATTACATGGAAAGTATTCTTTATCAAATAGAATTTTTCCAATAAAAATTAAAGATGACACTTTAATCTTTCATATTTACACATTATTCATATTTACACAAAAATGGTGGGCTCGTTACAATAAAATTTATAGTTTCTATAACTTGGCAATATTATAAATCCCCCTAACTTTTATTTAAAAGTGATATTCTAGATTATTTGATCCCAAAAAGCTTTAAAGCAGCTCATTGGAGCTCTATTAAAATTCCATGTCAATACAAATATGTCATTTTATCAAGCAAGTAATTGTTGAAATTACGAAAATTCGTTGAATTTTGTAGGAGATATAATTCTTCTTCTATCATGTTTAAAAAATATAAATATCTTTAGCGACATTTTGTTCACGTCATTCTATCTCAAATATCATATTTAAACATGGTCCTACAGTCAAGTGCTTGGAACGTACAAACAGTGTACGTGAAGTGCCTTTTTATACGACGCCAAGTCAAAGCGCTGAAGCTAGACCCGTTCAGTGTATTAGAAGAAGGGAAAAACTTTATAAAACATACTACATTCATAAAATAATATTTTGTAACTCCAATTTGGCTAATTTTACTATTTTGTCTATTAGCAACATATTTTCATTACTTATCAAATATTTTGATTTTCATGAAATATATTTATTTAGGTTACGAAATGGAAGCCTTAATGGTCGCCCATGATGGTGTCGCTGCTGCACTTCCACCTCCTGATGGTAGCATCCAACATCCTCTTCATATGGAATCACCAACTAATACTACAAATAGATCAGGCCCTATTCTAGATCATCCACTTAGTCAGCAACCGCCACCCTTACCACCTCTTCCACCCCCTAGTTTAGGAGCGGCAACCAAAGCTGCTGCTTTACACCATCAGCATCATACGTCCACGCCTATTTTGGGCGGTGCGACGCAAGGACAAACGCCGATACCACAAACGATGCAGGGAAATGGAAGCATTCAAGGAATACACGACCAATACAGGTATTTAAAGAGATATATTTCAAATTTTCTTTTACTTACATTGCTTTTGTTATAATAAAGGAACTCAATCCATCGCACTGAAAAATAGTACATAAAATGTTATGACGTCATCTCTCAGATGTCTCTTCCATTGGCAACAATCATTCTAAATTCTTACGCTTTATATCGTTCGCTTTATAAGACAAACTACTATATTGCATTGCTAGTCTTTGTTGTTGTAGACTTTATCTTTGGGTATTTTATAGTGAATGTACTATTTATTTAATGGTTTAATCCTGTAATAAACGATTTTAATTTTCAAGACGTCCTGTTTAATATGTAATATTTTACGCTCAACAGCATTGCTCATGATATGTAGCGCTTCGATTTGGTATCTAGCCTTTCAAGTTGTTAACTCTGTAGAGCAGTACCAGGTGAATGTCTATACATAAAATCAATACATAAAATCGGAGATCTATACATAAAATCAAATTTAAGGTGCATTCCAATAGGAGTTTTCTCATCTTGAAGAAAATTGTTTTGACTGTTTCGTTTCTTCTTCTCATTTCCGTGTCCTGATTTAGATTCTTCAGTTGCCAAGTTGCCTAAATAGTTGATTGTAGTTATCTGTTTTATTCGCTTCTTATGTATATGCAAATTAGTTTCAATAATTGGTTTTCTATGATTTAATTTAAGTTCAAATGCTTCATATTATGTTGCAATTTTGTTCATAGACCGTTGTAAACTTTCGACGCTGTCTGAAAATATTGCCGTATGTCAACGTACAAGGGATTCGTCAACATTTGACCATTAAATTTGATTTGACCACTTAAATCATATTCCTAATACCTATCAGGCGAAGGTATTAGGAATATAATTTAAGTAATCAATAATTGTTTGTCCAGTGTCATTTCATTTATTTACGTCATAAGTTCAAAGTTATCCATTTTCGTCAGTTGACTTCTTCAATGAAATAAATTTCTTTCATAAATAAATAGGAATACATCAAATAATTATAAAAGCACTTCGAAGATCCGCATTTATCATTTAAATTTTTAAAGAAGCACTAAAACTTGTTAATACTTATTTTGAAATCTCTAAATTAAAATTCTCATAAACTAGTATCAAAAAATAAAATAATGTTTATTAAATGATGACCTCATCTCTATTTTCTTTAGCATAATCGGTTAGGGGTTCATTCAAAAACCCTTGCAGTATCGGTTTCGCCATCATATTACTAAACTGAGATCAACAGACCATACCATCTCCGGATTGAGACAAGAAAAATTTGCAACATATGAATATAACACATCCTACATTTATGAATTTCTTCCGATCTTTTCATTTTGAAAGAAGCATGTGTCAATCTCTTCGTGCATAAAATGTACGACATACTGCATCTTTTTCACTGTACAAATGCTTTTCATGAACAATCATGAATTTTCTATGCACCATAAACGCTTTTTATTAGTGGACCACATCATATGTCCATAATTTTCAGATGAAATTTTCATGTGCATCTATTTGCCTGTTTTAAGGAAGCAGGTAAGATCTTAAAATTCGTGCATCACTAAAGCCTATTTTGCCTCTTAACCTCAGAATGTCAAAAACATTGGCTGCTTATTTAAGAACAGTGGTAGGTGCATATCTAATATTAAAAATATGTCCAAATTGTCGCTAAGTTTCTACAATGCTGTTACCATTTTCTAAGTAAATTATCATATTTTGTCTCCATTCAGCAAGTGCGCAAAGTATCCATCAATGGTCCATTTTCGAAGCTACAAAGCTTTTAATCTTACAAGAAATGACCATAGCAATAAAATCAACTGAAAATTTTTGTGTGACAAAAAATAACACCATTTATTTTATTGAGCTTACAATTAATAATTATAATTTTAATTGATTAACTTCGCTCAAATCAAAATAATGATGTACATGGCGTAAAAAATTACAGGGGTGAGGAAAATATTCGTATAGTCAAGATTGAGAAAAGTACCGAACCATTAGGCGCAACGGTACGTAACGATGGTGATGCGGTTGTCGTGGGAAGAGTTGTTAGAGGTGGTGCTGCCGACAAAAGCGGACTCCTGCACGAGGGCGATGAAATCCTCGAAGTCAATGGAATCGAGATGAGAGGGAAAAGTGTCAATGCTGTTTGCGATATTTTAGCTGCCATGGAAGGTAATCGGTTTTTATTTTATTTCGGTTTTATAAATATTTCTGGAAATGTACATTAATTAATTAATTTTATGAAACAGGAACGCTAACATTCTTGATAGTACCTGCTGCCCAAGCTAGACTTCATTCGGGACGCGATTCCATTTTACATGTACGTGCTCATTTCGATTATGATCCAGAAGAGGATATGTATATACCTTGCAGAGAATTGGGCATTGGATTTCAGAAAGGTGACGTATTACACGTGATTAGTCAGGAAGATCCGAGTTGGTGGCAAGCGTATAGAGAAGGTGAAGAGGTAAATACCAATTATCTAAGTTTAAAGAATTAGAACCGTTATAATCTCCAACAAGGATATAATCATGACTTTAGGTTTTATTGATGTTAACAATTTTCGATCTGTTTTCTTGGAACAGGATCAAACATTGGCTGGTTTAATACCATCACAAACGTTCCAACATCAGCGAGAGAGTATGCGACTCGCAGCTGAGGAACGCTTAAGTCGGCCAACAGGAGGTGGCGGCGGTCGTAAATTTGGCGGTGGTCTTGGTGGAGGAGGCGTTCTCGGCGGTAGCGTCGGCGGTACGCTTCTTTGCGGCGCGAAGAGTGCCTCGAAAAGCCGAAAAAAGAAACATAAAGCATACACGGAAGGTGGATATCCAATGTATAGTAATTCGGTTGATGGTAAGTGTTGCAGTTGCGAATATTAATAACCGCTATAATAAATATTTTATAATTATTTATAGAATATGAGCCCGAAGAAATTTTAACATATGAAGAAGTAGCTTTGTATTATCCACGCGAGAATATCAAACGACCGATTGTACTTATAGGCCCACCAAATATTGGTAGGCATGAACTACGACAAAGACTGATGGAAAATTCCGAACGTTTTGCTGCTGCCATTCCACGTAAGTCATGTTTATTTATTTTAAACTTCTGTTCTCATCGAAAGATTCCTTATATAAAGAAATTAATTTAAATATAAGCAAAATTTATAACTGTGAAAAGTAATGCCCGAAAACGTGGAAACAAAATTCAACAAATGAAAGTTTGTGGGTAACTACTAATAAACTGTTTGTTTCTTAACCTAGTTAATTTTTACTCACTACCCCCCATTCAACTTAGGCAGTAATATTAATTCTTATTAATTAAATACCAACAAAATACGCTGTTAGGCATAAACGCTTCTTTAAAAACTATCGTAAGCCCCCATTTTATGTTTTATTTGTTGTGACCTCCTTTCAAAACGCTATGGCTTTCAAGGGAGCCACATGAGCCCCGTTGATAAAATGCTTAAAGGATTCCATTTCTGCACGAATAATATTTTCAGTTTACAAATTGAGTTGATCACCTATCCTACTATTTCTTCCTTTAATTTCTTCATCAATTTAGGTATATTCATTTTCAGGTCAGAGATCTGGCATTTGTTTGGTCTATCGAAAGAATTTTTTGGGAGTCGTATATTAATAACTGATTATTTTTTCTTAAAATACAACTACAGGAAAAAATTTACTTAATATTACAGATACATCTCGCGCTCGTAAAGAAACTGAAGTTGATGGTCAAGATTACCATTTTATTACGCGAGCGCAATTCGAAGCCGATATTCTATCGCGTAAATTCGTCGAACACGGAGAGTACGAAAAAGCTTATTACGGCACTTCCTTGGATGCAATTCGATCGGTTGTGAATTCGGGCAAGATCTGTGTACTGAACCTACATCCGCAAAGTCTCAAGATTTTACGAACGTCAGACTTAAAACCTTACGTTGTATTCGTAGCGCCACCTAGCTTAGAAAAGCTTAGACAGAAGAAGATCAGAATGGGAGAATCATATAAAGTATGAATATAGAATTTTACGTTTTTAATATAATTTTATATAATAACAGGAAAAACATTTTTGTAAAACTATGTCTTGTAAATTTTAGGAAGAAGAATTGAAAGATATAATTGAGAAAGCACGGGAAATGGAAGATAAATATGGACATTTCTTCGATTTGATAATTATTAATAACGATACCGAACGCGCTTACCATCAACTTTTAGACGAGATCAATAGTTTGGAGCGTGAGCCCCAATGGGTGCCGGCCGCCTGGGTCAAAGCGCTCTAGCAGAGCATACCCGATCATAACATAGAGAAGATACTATTGTAGTATGTAGAACTGACTCTTGTTTTAATTTTTTTTTTACTTTGACGCAATTTTTAAGTAAAAACACACAAAATTGTGCAATGGCTCATCATAATTCATTAAATTTGACGCATATATTAGAGACATCTATAGATAAATTACGTTTAAATTTTTTATTTTTTTTGGTGAATTACAAAACTACGCTATGAAATCGTATAAAATTATAGCGAAAAGTATTTGTTTTTACTCAAATTTTGGATATTACATGGCTTTTTGGATATTGTTACACAGATTAATTTCAATGAATCAGCCGTGGATGTAGTTCGGAAAGAATTTTGAGGTCTTTGCAGTTTTCCAATTTTAGACCGTTTCACTTTTCGAAAAGGTCTTGTACTTTTCGTATTTTAAGCTTTTTCAACTCTTATTAAAATTGAGCGTCCTTCCAAGTTGACGTAGAATCGTAGAGATCTTTTATCTTGAAACAAATATTCAGTGTACTATTTCCATTCCGATAGCTCTTCATTTTCCGTAGAAATGGATCCGTCCTCACCAACGACTGGACTATTACTTCATCTGCCTCAAATCCCGGTAAAATGGTTTACTTCATTTTGAAGCAACCAATTGAATTCGCTTTTTATAAGTTTAGAGTAATAAAGCTTATATTTCTTTTGTCGGTTGTGTTCTGGTTGCTATGAAAACTATAGCATAGGATCTTCTTAACAGCATATTGCAATAGTATACACGCTTAATCTTGTAGTTTGAGTAAAACTAAAAATAACTTTTAGATGAGTTTATTCGCTGAATTAAAATATGTTAAATAGCATTTGTAATAATTTCGTGAATTAAAGACACATATTTCATTTCATGATTACTGATTTTCCTATATATTTTATCAATATGTCTTAAACGTAGCAAAGGATTATGCTTTATCAGATTTGGTTTTTGTGTTTTCAGAAATTGATAAACTAATTGAAATAAAAAGAAATAGGTGTCTCTAATGTGTTAACTTAAAAGTGCAATAATATAATAAATTATATTCTACTTACAATAAAATATTTGCAGAGTTGTTAGAACCTATCAACCTTGTCCTACATCTCTCAATCTTAACAAAATATTAGGTAAGAATAACCTTTCAGAAAACCGAAATTAACTAATTTCAATGTATGAGATTTATAGATTACAACAATAAATAATGTACCTATAAAAAGATAATTAATTCAACATGTGAAACGTTGTAGTGATATTAAATATTAAACTATTTAGGAAACTGATTAATTTGAGATTGTTAAGAAAAATTTAAGGAAACACATGTTCCATTTTTTTTTACGTTAAATGGAAACAGTTATCTTTCCATAATTCATATGAAATGTTTAGAGCAGTAATTAAAAATAATAATAATAATCATTGACTGAATTTACTCACTAATTAAACAGTAAATTAATTTAATTATTTTGAGTAATTAAATTGGTTATATGTATTCTTTGGTGATGTCTCCAAAATTACCAAAGTATCCTTCGCTAATTCGTCTCTAGTTCGTGGTGCAAGTTTTTCTGTCTCAGTATATAGTTATTGGTAAAAACACTATCATAATATGGGAGAACTTAAGTCCGATCGTGCCTCTACCTGGGTGTAGTTATGCTTATCTCAATATTCATACACTTAAAGCATTTGGAAATTTAAAATGCCAATATTCCAATGACACCAAATTGAAAATCGATATAAACCCTGAACTATCACTTGATACACTAGACATTAACTTGTCATAAGGAAATCCAAAACTTTGCGTCACAGAATGAAATTTTATAAAAGAAAATTTTACATATTGACTTTTAAGAACATACTTAGTTATTAAAAATTAACTGCCAATACAATAGGTTATAGGTTCATTCATTCATTCAATATAGTCACATGTCAAAATATTCAAATATGTGAAAATAGTCCCTCGTCGGTTTGGAATCAAGCGTTCGTACGCTACTTGGTTACGATACAAGATTTTGTCGTATCATCGTTGAATTCAAAACGAACTGAAAACTTCCATTACTGTCGCAATGAAGTTTTCAGTTACATGAAATCCACCAAGTGAACGTCGTAATAAAAATATGTAACTTAACGACGAAGGAAAATAGTTATTTTCAATAAAATTAATTTCAATGTATTTTGCTGTTTTTAATAATGATAATTGTATTTGTATTGTAATAAGTTTTATATTTATGAAACGTCACCAAATAATGCATCGTCTTGAAATTAGATTACTATGTATCCATTTCATTAATCAAACTAGAATATTTTAATTAAACTAGTTTATAAAAAATGTTTTCATATCAAAAATTAAATTCAAAGTAAAGTATACCCATTAAACAAAACAATTGCTAACTATAACAATAATATATATTTACGCCTTGTTGACTATAGTAATTATATAAAAGTAAACACTCCATTGATATTGATAATGACATGATTTATTAAAATTAAATGTTAGCAAGAAGATTTAAGTTTACTAAATCATATATCCGCTTTATAAAAGTATGAATTTATAATTCCAAACAAGTTCATCTAAAAGTATATTTTTAGTAATATTACTTTTAATAGATTATATACAAGAATACAATACAAAAAATCATATAACAGTTTTTGGGAATTGAAACTGCTATATTCAAAGCAATTTATTAACGTCAAAAAACTAGTTATGTAGGATTTAAGATGGACAATATAGTAGATCATTTGTCAATCTTAATTACTGTACAGCATTGACAACACTGATCAAATTCAATACTTGTATATCTTTTTCATACCACGTCGTCAAATTTCGAAGATTGACTATACAATTGGCTACGACTGTGCGAGGCTGGAGCACTAAATACTTGTTCGTCCGAACTCGTCGTTAACACTGAACAAGTCATTTGGAGCGTTCATAATTCATTTACGTTACAAAAATACAGCTTGGTAGCCTTGAGTTACCCCCCCCCTCTCTCTCTCTCTCTCTCTAAAAACTGTTGATCTCGTTTAACTATCTCCATTTAGTCGTAATAATTAATCCATGATACGAGTTTTATTTACCTTCAAGTTTTATTTGTTTTTTAATGTAATCTCCTTTGTTTTTTTAGTGGGTCGTCCAAAATTCACTGAAATTTAGCATCATACTAGTTTGTATTTAAAAAAATCACTTGCCAGTAAAAATGAACTAAATGAGGATGCATGCTTTCTTGTCAGTAAAATGAAGTAAATGGTATATGATGAAGAAGTTGGATTCCAAATTCGTGTAGAAAAAACTTTTCGTAGACGTATATGATGTCGCATTGCTATGGCATAACAATGTGCAGTTTTGGTGGCAGTCCTACACCAATTTCCCCTCGCTTGTTTTTGCTTTTCGTCATGCATATTGCGGACTTGTTATCTCGGTTCCACTAAAATCGTCGTATAGAATGCAATCTGTGTTATAAATAATTCAATGTCTAAGTCTATTTGATTCAGACTTTGCGTAAAACTCTTCACAGTAGCACAAGATTTTCAGCTAAACAGCGTCCAGATTTTGGTTAATAGTCTAATTCGCATATTCCACGTACAAATTTACGAATAATGAAGGACTATAGTCGCGAAAAGCTGGTAATAAATTTTGTTTATATGTTAAACTTTTTTTTATAATCATAAAAGAATAGCCCCAAATTATTTCTTTTCTCAAAGATTTTGAGTACAGCTTTTCTTCACCAAATAACCTAGAAAATTGCAATTTCTATTCACACATAATTGTGACTATATTCTAGTGTATAATCTATTCATTATTTTATAAACCATCATATTCATGTTTCTTTTTAGATTCATATTTTGTAAAATTCAGCGCGAAAAATTTTAAAGTTTCAAAATTTCCAAACCATTTCACTTTATTTAACCTAATTTTAGTACTTTATTTTTTCCGAAAAACTTTCCGCGATTATTGAATCCATATTCTTGCACACACTTTTCGCAGTGTTCATATAGAATAGCTATATGCCACACACAACCTTATCACATGTTTTTCAGTAATTTTTTGTTTTGTCTAATATTGCATATATTTTAATATTACATATAAGAATATAGAAAGAAATGAATTTTCCTACATATAAATAAGAAATTAGTTTACTAATAAAGAACATTTTTCAACATCCATCTTATTTAAAAAATAATGATATTGCAGCATCGCAAAGTATTAGTACAACATGCAAAAATATTGACATGATTTATTGCAGCGCAGAGAAATTCTATTGGCATTTCAAACAAAAAATTATGACGTTATTACCGAATTTATTATTTTGATACATTTATTTCTAGTACATGCAAAAAAAATATGACAAACTAAAATATGACACGAAAAAAATATTTGAAAAAAAAATGAAGACAACTGCACACTTATATTTTATAAATACCCCTGTATAAAGTTACTTAAAGAATATAATGTTAATATAGACATTCTTTTAAATATAAATTGTTGCTAAAATGGTTATAAAAATTTTAGTGAAATGGTTTCCACCAATATAATCTCGAGAAATCTCTTTATTTTACAATTAAAAACTTTAATGAAAATCCATCCTTAATTTCAAAAACGTTAGAGAATCAGCATACTGATAAAATCTAAATAATGTATATATGTCGAATTTAAAAATTATTTAGTGTTAGTTGTGTATTAGCACCCATTCATTTAGGCGAACGATTAATAAAATTAATTAAAGCGTTGATATATGTACTATATTATTTTAATTCGGTATTATGAAGCTCATGATGCAATGCTCATTTTATTATTTAGGTTTAAAAATACGCAAGCCATTCACTATTGTTATAAATATTTATCTTGTTTAAGATTTTTTTTTGTAGAATATATCAGGTAATGGGACACACTTGCATATATATTTTGGAAAAGATGACATATTTTTTGTGTATACAGGTTTTATAATTTATTTATTGAACTAAATATTTTTAATAACAATAATTTATTTTTAGTAAATTAATTGTAGTGTAAATTTTATCTTGAATTTTTGAAGAAAATTTCAATATTTGGGAAATAAACCAAGAGTTTTCGATAGTTGATAGCTTTAAATTTTATAATTTAAGAGATTAATTAGATACACTCTAACAAAGAATTCATCACATTTACAAACTAGTCATGCTTTTAACATACCTCATATAAAGCAATGTGTATCTAGGTACTAGGCACCTATTTTGTGTTCTCGTCGTGTTCAGATTTTGATGTATCACTTTACAATACAGTTAATCTCTATGGTGTTTCATGGTGTGCATCAAAATCCACAAAACGGTCTTCTAATACTTTTAGGAACTCCATGCAAAATCCGCTCAAAAATAATCTGGTGGTGTTCTTAAACAATAGGTACATTCATATTGACAGTACAGCATAATGTTATAAAATTGTTCACACTCGTTTCTGCGGAAATTAACCTACATTATTATGTGGTTTTTTTAGATTTTAAGTAGCCCTATAAGAAGGAATCTAAAGACGTTCGGGAGAATGAACAAGCCTTTGTGCTCTACTGTGTCCCGACGACCTAGCGTCTTATTGGGATATGCTTATATAAACTCTTATTGCGTCATAACAATGTAGAGCAGCTAAATCATATTCAAAAGTTACTTCTACATCTCAAAATTCATCAAAATATTCCTCTAGAATTTCCAAAATTAATGATTCAATAGCATTCTACAATATTTTCATATATGCCTCTCCAATTAAATTCGATTCTTGCCCAGACATTCATTTTCTCTTGTAGTATTTATGTATGGCCCTCAAAACAACTATCAGAATTCGTTTCACTTAACTTACAGTCTGAGCATTCACGTTGTTATTTAGATATGTAGATTCATTGGTTTTTGTAAATTAGGTTCTCAAACTATATTTCTGAAATCACTTCAAAAAATTCCAGTTAGTAATCTAGATCATCTACGGTGAATCGCTTTTAATACCCTTTACACTGCACTGTTCCAGATAAGTCATAAACAGATGCAGTTTGATCCACTACTGTTACTATGTCAGATTTGAACAATAGTGAACACATGATTTATTTTAACAATCTAAAACTATCAACTACGAGTATTTAACAAATATTAAACCAAATGAATCAAATACATAACTAGTAAAACACTAATAATTCCTAATCTAATTTGATAATACTTTTTGCTGTTAACTATTTATGGTCAAAACGTAGTCATTGTTCTGTAAATATTTTTTTACATTTCTATTGATAAGTTAAAATGACATAACTAATAAAAACATCAAATTTCTCTGACCATTGGGTGTGTCGAAATGTTTAGCTAATTTAGAAATATGTTCAACTTAGTTTTAGATTCAAGTAATAAATGTGAGTTGAAAAAGAAATATACCAAGTTCATAGATTAATTTTTGTTAGATCAAATCGAGAAATTAAATATGTAAAAGTCTATAAAATATTTCACTTTTTAAACCCATGTGACATTAAGGCATAGTACTTAATTAGATTGTTTAACGAAATTACTCTGGCTATTGTCAAAAATTTTATTGGATTAATTTTAAGTAAGATCATATACTCCACAAAATTTCTTATGATCGTGAAAACTGTTTAGCGCCTAATAGTATATAATTTATTGCAAATTTTCTCAATGATGAAAGTAGCGACCGGTAAACTTTTTTTTTTGTTACGAAATGGAACACATTGTGTTCAATTGATAACTCTGAATTAATTAACTACATCTTTTATAATGTACTTACGAGTACTAATTTTCATTGCTGTTTTTTTAATAACAATGTTGTATAACCCAGAAAGCCTTGTAATTAATTGTTTAATATGCGCAAGGTGACCTCAACCTTAACTTTTAAAACAGGAGCTTCACGTTTTTGAACGCCTCCCAAATCCTCGTTGCCTTGTGCGACGTTTTCAATCACACGATCATAAAAACGCATTATTCACTACCACAGTCCATGCTTGAATAGGTTTGATATCATTTATGGAGCTTCTCCAGGTTCTATTGACCAATACATTAATCGATCTGGTTGTGCGTGTGTCCATCTGGATCACCTTTTAAGCACAAATTGATAAGTGTTTGTTTCTTACTCCCACTCCATAGATTCTCACAACCAATCGTAGATGTTTGCTTTTGTTTCTCTAATTATGGTATTGAAATCGCCTTGCATAATTAACATTTCTGACTTTTGATAGGACCTGGGAAATCTAAAGTTGTTTATGTCATTTAGGGACAATGTGAATGTAGGAGCTTAGTCTTACATAACTGGCTATGCTCGCAATTTGACTGTAATATGTAGGCCATTGCTGCGCATTTGTTAGGTGTTTGTAAATTATGAAAGCGTTAGATCAGACATTGTTGGGTTCGGTTTCATTTTCTGAAGTTAGTATGCGATTTCCGTTTTAAATGTGTATTGTCCACTGTTTTCCAGTGGGTATCTGAAGATCTTGTGATTACCATGTTTTCTCTTGTGATTACCATGTGAAAAGGCACCGTGTGGTGTCTTTTTCAACAATCGCCAGTTACCAGTCTTGTTACATGTCAGTTACCTGAACATTTCATTTTCCGATTTTATGCACTGCCAAATACTTATTTCTTGTTTTAGTAACATATGTTCTATGGAAAGAGTCTTCTAGTTACCTTCGACCTTAGAGTCAGTACCCAACTTCATACCCATATTCTTTATACTCCAGGGTCGAGTACCTCTCGAATCACAACAGTTTAAAACAGCTAGTATCGCACTTAAAAATTTCTTGGAACAAATATGTACCATTAAATACTGAGCGGATATAAATTGAAGAGCGGAATGTCTACAACTTCTGACGAACAATTATATAGTTTGAATTATCTTTTCAAGTGCATCCAATTTAGTATGAATTTTGCCGGTCGTACAAAACCATTCAAAAGCAAATTTGCAAAGATCTGGTTTGAGATTTTGTTGTATTTAATAAATAAAAATGTTATTTAAGAGTTTTAGACGATAGTAGACACTGTATTTTGTTATAATTCCAACAGAAACATTTACTCTATTCAAGAATATATGTATTAAAATGTTTTAGTGTTTATGTACCTATAATTGTGTATAAAATTATTTATCAATTTTGAATTTAGTTATTTCGTCACATATATTTATTATGTTAGTGTATATTATATAACTTTTGTTATGATGTATATTTAGGTATATATGAATGTATATAAGAGATATCATAAAATATGTAAATATTATTTATAATTTTTTTGGCCCTGTGGTGCCTATGATTAATATATGTACACAATATTCTGTAAATTTTTATTGAAACAAATCCATATTATTATTTATAATTATTTTAATTATCATACTTTATATTTTTCATATTTTCGGCCCTAAAAACCACTATTAAGATGAAGAAATTAAAATGTTAAAATTGCTCAAATTAATTAATTGTCGCCTGCTGATAATGGGTCGTATTATTTTATATATTATATGTATTTCTGTTTTTTTAATTTGATTTTGGAATTTTATTTTTTATACGCCAATTTTAAATTAGTTCTATTTGTACATTGTTTTTGTCATTATTTTTTATCATCATCTATTGATCTATGATATGTTGTTTTAGAATTGCAGAAATAAATATTTCTCACATTAAGTTTTTTTTTAATAATTTTTATAACCCTATTACATTATCTCTCTCTAGGCAATCTTTTTAGCGTAAATTATTGGAAAAAAAAACCAGATATTTTTATAACAACCCCACAGAGCACTGATATGGTGGAAAAATAGATTACAAGGCATAAATTGTTCTCCTTACTGAGAACTGCTTGTATTGATAGAACAGATAGGAAAGAGAATACAATCGCGGCGGCTGAGGAGTTGCAATATCTCCCGCAACTAAAATTGATGGTAAAAACTAGATCGAATGATGGAATATGGCAAAGAAAATAGTCTCAAAGATTACAGGGGATAAAATATTGAACTATATATCTCCAGTCTGTAATATGTGTAGAAACTTCGAGGTTATCATACTCAAGTTTTTGGAGGTGTCCAAAATCTCTTGAGGTCTGATTCACAGACGGATCAAGGGCCTATGAAAATATGGTATCAGGAATATATGGAGAATGATCGAAATGCTTAAACTAATGATTTTTGCAGATACATTCAATTATGATTATAACGTTTAATTAAAACAAAACTATATCAAATTACATTTCGCTGATTTTACTTATATGTTAAGTATTCACATAAAATAAGTAAGAGATCCCAAGGGCTTGTGTGTTATTTCATAATAAAAATACATTTAATTAAAAAATCATAGTTTTAAATGAGACCTGCAATAAGCTTCTTTTTATAATTAATGTTAATAGTAATTAATATAATTTGAGTGAACAAATTAGTAATAAAGACATGGATTGGCTTCAGCGCTAGTTTAAATTGAATTCTATATTTTGTCAGCGTCAAAAAACGGGAAGTTGAGTAACGAGTTAAGGTCAAAACTTTAGTTGAGTTAACGTGAAAGTTTTTATTGAAGGAGACTTGTTATTTGAAATTTAATTAAGAATATGTGGGCAGGTACGTGATAGTCTGCAGATAATTGAAATAGATTTGTTTACAGAACATTTAATGAAATAGTGAAAAAAGAAACTTCCAAGTGAAAATTTCTAGCCATAGTTTAAATGATTATTAGCACCGAATCAAAACATCCAACACTTTGAGCTACGTTTTGGGGCTGAAGCACACTTTAAAAGAGTAAACGTTGCATCAGAACATTTGTTGTAGCCACTAATGTTAATACTATGGTAAAATACCGAGAGTCAAATACCATGAGTCTCAGATATCTAGGAATGGAAGCTATACATTAGATTTTGGCATTAAAATGTATGAAAGCTTTTCAGTCGTAGAATTCAACAAAAGTTGATAATATCAAACAGGATATTATCTGAAATAGCTCAAAAAGGGGATTTACTTTTGGTCTGAACATAAAAGTGTGTTGTCATTTAACCTAAATTACCTTAATCCAATAATGCTTCCCAAGGTGACCATTCATCCCGGTTTTGCGGAACATGCCCCGAATTTCGAAGACAAATCCCGCTGCCCGGGTCCCGAATTTAATAAATTGTTTCTCGAATTTAATAAATTACGTGAGTATACATTGGCAAATCTATTAATCTAAAAAAATCTATTGCGTAATTCCCACAATTTGTAAAAATAATAAGCTTTGCTGCGTCCTAATAGGAAAAGAGCATTTTTTGCCCAACAAAAATTTGTGGCCAGTTAACAAAGTCATTGTCACCCTATCCTCAGGGAGTTAACGCCCTTTGAAGATGACACCGTCAAATATATTTTTTTAAATATTTCAAAATAAGCCTCTATGTAAAAAGTGCAAACTTAGTACAATGAATACCAACACAAGCGCGCAACATACATTTTTTATTGAATTATTTGAACTTGTATTATTTATGTATTTTAGGTCAAATTTAAAAACTTTAAGATGTTCTCTAAGAAAAAAGTTGCTCTTCTTCGAAATCACTATCATGTACCGATGTACCGTTGTCGAGAAAAATCAATTTAAACTTTTTGTATTTCTGGCATTAAAAAAAATTCATATAATTCATTAAAAAATGTATGTTGCCCCCCCCCCCTCCGGGGGGGGGGGGGCTCCTCCCCAATTGGACCGCTTGTGATGACAATAAACAAATTGTTTTTACACTGGGCGATTTGTCATTGGCGTCTTATTCATTGTACTAAGTTTGAATTTTTACGTAGCGGTCTTTTTGAGATATTTAAAAAAAAATGCATTTGACGGTGTCATCATTAAAGAGCATTAACTCCCTTAGAAAGCATTGTTGGGTTAAGATAATTAGGTTAAATCGACATAACATAACGTCTAGTGTGTGTAGTTTCCGTTTGGCAGGAGAGTTTCTGAACACCCTGAAAAGTTTATAAACGTCGAATGTACTACTCATGTACTAATATTTACTACATCTACTAAACTTATACATTCCTGATACAAAGAAAGGAGTGATTACTTCAAACTTATGAATAATTGTAAGATAATTCAACATTTCGCAAAAATACAAATCATTTTGTTTAAACTAATATTGATTCTAAAGTTACATCTGTTACCTTCTCTAACGTATATTTACGGCAAATATTCTATCTGAAGCTCGTATTATCAGATTCACTATTTATCGATAGTGACATGTGTGCTTTTAAGCTTTCGACTTCTAATCGAAGTTGTCTATTGAGCTCGCGTTCCTTTTGTAATTGTGCTTCCAAATCCCTGTGGCTTGATGATGCTCGATCCAAAGTTAAGGTGCCTGATTGTGATGTATTTGGAAATGGAGGTATATTTTCCTTTTTGCTATGACCAAAAAGCATATCCGATATTGTTTTCTTCTTTTTTCCATTTTCTTCAATCTATGTGAATAAAAATTATATTCGTTCAATGCATTGAATTTTACTATTCAAAAACATGTATTTCATTACCTTTGACTGAAGATAATGAATAAGTTTGATCTGTTGTTGATTTGTAGCTAGACTTTTTAATTCTCTTTCTTTATAATATGCTAAATTTTCATTTAAAATATCTTGTAAACGTCTTATTTTGACCATTAAGAGATTTTCATGTTCCTAAAAAAAAATATGTACGTCAAAAAATAACAGCAAAAAAAATAATTTAAAAGCAATTTTAATACATTTAAGCCCCAAAGTGTTTGGCAAATATTCCTCAATCACTTGAAATTATACACCAACTTCCTTATTTTTCTATGTTACGTTAAATTTAAATGTTGTCACTTTTATTTATTATACCAATTTGTAAATTATTCAACTAACTTTTACAGCGGTTCAAACTAAAACCTTTTAATATTTATCTTTAATTAACGAACGTATTAACCGTTCGTTAAATCATTAGTTTTGACAATATTAAACATAATCGTTACAATATAAACATATTGGCATACTTACTTTATAATCCCTAATATTTTTTCCTAACGTATAATTCGTATCGCGTAATTCACCAATAATAGTAATATGTTTTGAACTGTCTTCCTTCAGTAGATTATTTTCACTAGCGTAGTTTTCAATTAATCTTTCAAATGAATTCACTTTCACTTTGAAATCATTAAGTACCTGATCACCTTTCATTATATCTTCCGACAACGAACTTGAATAAGATTTTAAATCAGAATATTTTTCTTTTAGCGTATTCAATTCAACCTAAAAAATAGATTTATTCATACTTAACGCTATGAAATACAAAAATAACTCATTAATTTATACCTGAATTTCAATCTTCTCTGTTTCTAATCTTGAAATCTTCGTTTCACCGATCAGTCTAAGTGATTTTTCATCGGCTGCTTGTCTCTTGATCGCATCCAATTCGATTCGATTTACATCGAGTTTCGCATTGAGGACACCGATTTCCTGTTCTAAAGATTCGCGTTTCACTTCTGAACAATCCAATATAGTTTCAAATTCGATGAGTTGATTCTCCAATAAGCTACAGGCTTCTCTCAGAGCTTGTCGATTCTAAAAAATGAAACTGTTTCACCAATAAAGTAAAAAAAACTCATGCAATTTTACACAAAAAAGGGAAAGTTGTATAACTACGCTGAAGATATTCAATTGAACGTCAAGGGAAACGAGATCTCTCCAAAGTTGTTTACAAACTTGAAATATATGTTAAAAAAATCCAACATCCAAAACCTAGGTATAAACATCAATTGCGAAAACCTGAACTTCCTTCGGTTTGTAGACGAAAACGCTTCACTGGTCGAATCGATGAAGCCAAAAAGATCTAGAAGAATGCGAAAATGCTTATAAGACTAGGTCTAAAAATAAATGCAACGAAAACAGAAATTTGGTAGTGATAGAATATAACTCTAGCCAATAATCTCATTAAAGAAGTCAGCGCTTACCTGGGTCATCAGATCACCATTAGATCGCCAATAGACAAGCACACTCAAGAGATAAAACGTGATATTGGTCTAGCATGAGAGACATTTCGTAAATTGAATAGTCTTAAGATTAAATATTCAAATATGCGTAAAGTCCAAAGTATTTAATCAACGCGTACTCTCTGATTTAACCCTTGGGGCAAACACTACATTACAGAAAATACGTGCGGCTCAAAGAGCAACGTGAAGCATTTATCTTAGAGATCGAATGCCGAATATTAAAATCAGAAAAACGACTAATGAATAAAACACAGTCGAACGAATTGCGAAGAACCAGAACTTAATGAAAGTAGAATAAGATCAGAATAAAACGCAAGAAACTAAATGTGTTGCGGTTGAGCGGTGATAACGATAAAAACAATAATCAAAGATAAAGCACCTTGTAATTATTTTCCAATTTCTCTTGTATTTTATATAAGTCGCTTTTCAATAATGCATTTTTATTTTGTACATCTTTCAACGTCGTTTCTAAACCCAAAATATTTTCGTTAGTTTCTTGCATTTGTTTAAACAAAACTATCTTCTCAATTTTGGCTTCATCTAATTTTTTCAAAACCGTACACACTTTCAATTCGGAGGATTTACAGCTTTCCTCCAATCTTTTTGTAACTTCTTCAAATACAGTCTTGTCTCCTTTTAGTTTCTCTTCCAAATGTAGTTTTGATTCGGTAATTGCTTCCAAATCTTTCGTAACTTTTCGATTATAACTTTCCAATTCATCAATTTTCGTATTCATTTTGTAATTTTCCGATGTTAATGTACTAATTTCTTTTTGAACTTCATTAAACTTTTCGATTCGCTCCTTCAGATCACGTTCAACAATTTTCTTATCCAGCTGAGCGTTAGCTAAATCTTTTTCGATGCGCCAAAATTGTGTTTTAAGTTTATCGTATTCTTGTTTATCTACAGCCATCGTTTCATGTACCTAAAAAGTTTATTATAAAAAATAAATATGGTATATAAAAGTATTATCTAGAACACAATATTAAATTTTATTTATAGAAAAATAAAAGCGAAAAATTAATTTATAAAAAAATATTTTTTTAATTGAATGAAAACACTTAGAACATTATAATAAAAAAACTACTCTAATTACATTTTATAAAAAGGTTTCTTAATAATGGAAACGTTTAGCCCTTACAATGCTAATAAAATATGTTTTAAATTAATTACATGCTAAACTCACTTGAACAATTTCCTTTTCTAAACGTTCAACTTGCTCTTGCAGAATAGATTCTTTCAGTTGAACAACGTTGTCTTTCGAAGAATCAGTATCAGATTTCGCCGCTTTCAATATACGATTATCCGTTTCTAACGATTTAATTTTGCTGCGAAGTGTATCCATTGCCAAAGTTTTATCGGTCAATTGTAAACGTACTACTCCTACTTCTGCTTCTAATCCGGTCTTTTCACTCGTAAGACTTTCCACATTCGATTTTAAGTTGGCAACAATTTTCTCGTGTTCGCTTGAAACACTTAACTTCGTTGTGAGAATTGAGCTTAATTCTGATTTAAGATCCTGTAGGGGAAAAGTCAGTTAGATAACATCCTAAGTTGATAGAATCATAACAAAATATAAAAAAAATCTATTATTTCAGGGCAAATAATCGAACAAAATTTGAAAATACCTATTATGCTACAAATCAGAGAAGACAAAATTTTTACAATGTTACTATAAATTTTTTAATCCTGTATTAACTTATAATTATGATCTACGTTACATTAACTTATAATTCAGATCTCTATTATAACATGATAAAAATCTAAATAGAGGTGGATTTCTCATAAAAACTAATAAGAATAATACAGATAAACTAAAAACTGAATTTGCAAACAACCATGGTGGACATTACACCAAACAAACAACAAAATTGAATAATCCCCAGTTAAAAAAACTATAACAGAAGAAATTAAGTATGAATTGACACAACAAAATCAATATATATATAACACAGTACAATAAAAGTAAATATGCATAAAAATAGAAAAGTAAGCTATACAATATCTATGTAAACTGAAATATGATATATTAGTTGGTAGTCACACAAACTATTTTAAAGTTTGTATGTGACCATATGTGTTATTTATTTGAAAAAATAATGATTGTTAGCGCATAAGTAAATCAGCATATATTTATGAGACTTTGAATGTGTTAATTGACAAAGTTATAATGTTTAGGTAGCAATAGTGGTACTGGAAGTGATGAACTGGTAGGAAAAGGGTAGGAATAGAAGGAGATTTTGTGAATATATAACGTAAACTATACAATTGAGTTAAGTTCAGATAATTGATTCAAGTTCTGTTGAGCCTCTAATCATTTTTTTTACAATATGTAGTAAAAGTCTTGTTTGAGACGGATGTTATTTTCATCCAATCTAGTAGGAGATTGAATAGGATTGGTATATGGTAAAAGAAAAATTTCTGTCCAATAGAGTTCATGTGCAAAGTTCGGGCATTCCCTTTAGTTCTAGTATCATACTTATGTTCACCAAAAGTTAAGAGAGTCAAAAATGTTTTGTGTCTGTAGTAAAACTTTGATATCAACAATATGTGTAACCGTTTAAGACTTGACTTAATAGTTCTCTTTCCACAAACAAGTCTCTAGATAAATACCTATATGGTTTATTGTAGATGATCTTAATTATCAATTTTTTTGGCTACTTCTATTCTCTTGATACGCCTTCCCATACTAATATACAATATGTAAGAATTGTTTGTAATGATACGAATTCACTGTTTTTGGAACCTTTGTTGTATGTATTTAAGTCTTCCGAACATGTAAGATATACAGCGCAATACTGTAACAACGAATCTAAATACAACTTACGTGCAAAATTTCATAATGAAAATCGCACTGCTACATCCTACCACTGTATAAATTGCTGGTTTAAAATACACAATTATCTCGGAAACTTAAATCCAAAACATTGTCACAAAGCATGTTACAAGACCCTTTAAAATTACGATACAAGTCTCTTTAAAATTACGTAATTCTTCATACTAAATAAATTAAATCGACTAAATAGTAGGATTTGGGAACCCTGAACTAATAATGAACTAAAACGCATTTATAACATTGAAGGCGATGAAGGCGACGCATCCTTATGCAGCCAAACCATACCATATATTATATGCTGCAGGGAGAGAACGATGTCGCTTGCTTTGCTGTGCTGTGTTATAATAACACACACGTTATCTACGTTTAATATGTATTCCGTTTGCTGTATATATGTTGACTTGCGTCCACTGTTACCTATCTCTACGCTATAATATACCGCGTCGCTGCTTCTCGCTGCTGCTGCAGAAGGCTGCTACGTTCTAATGTAACGCATGGGAATGCCGCCAATAGAAAGGAATTGTGTGCTCCACGTAGATTGGAATTGATACCGTGATTTGTGTAGGATTGTATGAGTTAGACCGTGTTGGATTGCATGCGAATAATTGGATTGTATGAGAAAAAAAAGTCTTGTGATTGTTACACATAGGCCCAACAAGTTGAGCGAAGGCTCCCGTCTGGCGACATTTTTGGCATAATAATATAGTTCCTGATCTTGTGAACTCGAAGAAAGACCACCAGTAGTGTCTCCTATTTACCCTTACTACCAGGTGTATAAGATCATTCGTGGACTCCTAGGATTCCTAACTTTACAGTTATTCATATCGTACCCACCGTCTGTACCATGATATTTAGATTTTCCCCCGCCTTTCCGGCATATAAGTAATTATTTGTACATGCTTTCCGCATTATTTTTGCTTTATTATTTTATCACCGCACATTTATATTGCTTTACGTGCATTGCTTTTATTATACATTTGTACTGTTTTATATGTACCGTTTGGCTATACTGTTTTGTTCATTATAAAATTGCTTGCATATATATTTCTTTCTTTGTTCAAATTGTCTAGAAGACCAATAGTCGTTATTTTGTTAACAATCTTTTCCAGCTGGCCACAAGAACGAAAACCTCTGGGCAACTCACAAAACTCGATGCTACCCGTGTCCTCATTAAGACACTGAGGATCGGAGGAACAACAAGATCAAGTTTCAACGTGCGGTCTCACGTTAAACTGATCTGCCGCCCGAGATTTCACCGAATGCTGTTATATTCTATACTATAATAATTAAGATATTTGTCTGGGCCACCTGAGACAGTCGCTAGGACTCTCCGTTAGCAATCGTCACAGAGTCTGTCACAACATAAATTTGATTTGAATGACAATAAAAGTAAACAATATAAAAGTAATCAACAAACCAAAAATTGCGAACATTTTAAATAAATGTTTTTCTACAGCTGCAAAAACATACAAAACAATGAACAAAACTAAAGCCCTGAACAATACTAGATAACGAAGAATTTGGAAACATTATAAGGTCATTAAATAACAATAGTACACTTGGGCTGTATCAAATCACAATAATAGATACACAAAAAATAGAACACACAGTTGGAAAACATATTGCACACATTATAAACAACTGCAAGCAACATGGTCACTTTTCAGGTAATCTAAAAGAAGCGTATCTAATTCCAGTATACAAGAACGACGACACCACTAATAAGTAACTACCTCCTCAACGATAAAATAAGAACAAATATAGGTGATAGTAATGAAGAGCCATTGACAAAAGCAGTCCCATAAGGGACCGTTCTGAGACCTATACTGTACATATTATACATTCAAGAAATGCAACAAATACAATTTAAAGGTAATTAGATTATATGTTGATGACAATATTTTTATATAAGGGAAAAAAGGAGGCATACAAAGAAATGTTAAAGAAGATATGAAAAAAATGAAAATAAGTTACAAGCAATTAAACTTATATAAATGCGGAGAAATCCCAACTTCTAATCTTCAAGGAAAATATGATATCTAATAAAGATAGAAACTGCTACATCTATGTAAGACATAGTACGTAAAGACATAAAGTAAGACATAATTTAATCAAAAACAAAATGAACTACGCACAAAACAGTAACATACACAAACATGAAACAAAACTTGTAAAGAAGTACCACATGAAACAGGTGAGAGTTAGCAAGGGAAGAAAAAACTTTAGATACAACGCAATTAAAGTATACAAGCAAATACCGGATGAGGAAAATCTGACGAAACACGAAGATATTTAAGAGAAAATTATATGAAATAATATTAAATCAAGGTTTGCAACTTATTGTTAAATTATAAAATTATATTGGATTGGCACCTAATACAAAAACTTTGATTGGTGTTAAGCCAAATATATTTATCTATTAAGATAAACAAAATAATTAATGTAATTGTAGCGTGAATAAATAAATTAATATTTAACAACTAAGACTTATAAAATTTAAAAAGAATGGTATATAAAAACTGACACAAACAAAATAAAAATTCACCTTAATTTGCTTCCTCAAAACAATATTAGCATCTCCTTCCTTTTTTGCATTTTCTTGAACATGTGTCTGTAATTCATTATACTTTTCACGCCATTCTTTGTCTAAATCCATTTTAGTAGTAGTCATCTTTTCTAAATTTTGTTTTAATGCGTCGATATCTTTTGTTAAGACCGTAATTCGTTTTTCTGAATCAATTAACTTTATATTAGAATCGCGAGCTTCATACAATTGTTTTTCCAATAAAAGTTTATCTTGCGTTAAATTACCAACGATTTTCTCTAACTCGACACGTTTGCGTTGCTCATTATCAAATTGCGTTTTTAAAGCAGATAGTTTAGTCTGTGTTTCAACTGTTATAGTTTCTAAGCGATTTTCGAGACCGATGATACTATGACGTTTTAGTTCCTCGAAATTTTCTAAAGATACCTGTTGTAAATCGATAACATAATGAAGTTAACTAAAAAGATAAAGTATGTAGGTACATATATGGTATATAAAAGTTTAAAAACTAAAGAAGTTAACATACATTACAATAAACCAGTCGAACATCCCGACCGCAGGCGTAATAAATATGGTTAGATTTAGTTTATAAATATGGTTAGATTTATATTTAGTTTAGAAGTGTCGGTTCTGACGATGTCACTAAGAAAGTTGAACAAAATTTTCTAATATTTGTTTACTATTATTTATCTGAAGTGTAATTTTAAATGACGATAATGAATTAAGTATTTTGTAATTGGAATTTATTTACTAGTTGCCACAGGTATTCATCAACCTTATAAATTGAATACGTATACGCAAAATCTTCCATGTTTTCGAAAATAAATACATAATGAATCAAATACTTAGATATAACAATAAACGTAGTTTTTAAATTGATGAATAAATTTAAGAAATAATTAAAAAGTTTTCTGTTTCTCCTGAAAAATTGTTATTTATACGAGAATAATTGTGAGGATACGAGTCATCTATTAATATTTAAGATTATTAAAAAAAAATTGAGAAAACCCATACCTTTTGTTTGGTAGATAGTCGAGAAGCTTTTTGAAGTTGCTCGTTCAATGAATCAATCTCTTTCAACATGCACTCGATCTTTGTATTAGATTCAGTCAATTCCTGACGCAAAGCCTCCAATTTAATTTTTTCATACGCCTCCCATTTTAGTTTTGCGGATTTAATCAGTTCCAAAGCTTTCTCTTCTAGATCGGCGCGGTCTTTGCGTTCTATTTCTAAAGTACGTTTCAAAGCCTAAAACGTAAACATATCTTTCACTTACAATCTGGTAATAGCATAAATATTCTTCTGATTTAAAATTCATACCTGAGCTTCAGATATACTATTTGCTAAATTCAATTCCAGTCGATCTCTAATATTTTCTGCACTCTCTAATTTATTCATCGCATCCAAAAGTTTCTTCTCTAAATTATCCTTATTTAATAATATATCATCTTTTTTGGCTAAACTTTTTTGCAGTGAGTCAATTTGTTTTTTCAACTTGTCAGAATTATCCTCTGGTGTATTTGCATCGTTAAGTCTCGATCCATTAATTGAATAGAAATCTCTTGGATCCTAAAACATGCAAAATATGAGAAAAAACTTATATAAACTTGTGTTATTAATAAAAACCTGAAGCTCTGTAACGTAGGAAAAACCAACAAATGGTAAATTTCGGCCACTAAATTGACATTTCGATTTGAAATTTTCTACATTCGGTTCCCGTTTTTTGCTCTTCTGAATATCGGAAGAAAAATTACTTGTGTCATCGGCAGAATTTACTTTCGGTACAAAAGGAGGAACCTTTAACAAAAGTTAATTTTAGTTAAACAGTTATAAACATAATAGAAACAAATATATAAAAAAATACTAATAAATCAATGCATTCCGGTTAAAACGTTAGTACTCTTGACATAGGTACTGTATTGACAAAAAGCATAGCACTTATGTGTAAATTATATGTTGAAATAAAACATTTTATTTCAAATTTATTAACACATTATTTATTATTAAAAAAATAATTTATAATGTTAGAACCATTTAGAGAATTGGGAAAAGTAATTCTGAGATGGACAATAGTATACCAATTATAGCCGGCATAATATTTATTCATAATTTTTCTAATATTTGTTTCAATTAGTGCAGCACATCTCTTTGGCCGACTAGCTACCAAGTTGTTAATTATTTTCAAGACGATATCCAGGATTAGAAACTTTCACAAACACAATTATTTAACGCAAAATCACCTCGGTTCTAAGAGCAAATGTAGTACTCAATACACCACGGATTCATTAAAAACATGGGTTCACCAAACTATGGAAAACATGACACAATTTGTGAGATATCACTCCAGCTTTTGCCAATCACTCCAGATATCACAAAATATTTTTCCATGGAACTGGAACGGTTTGCTATAAGAAAGATTTATTTACTATTAGTTAAAAGTCTCCTAAGCAAAAAAACCTGTCCAATTATCAAACCTGACCAATTTGTCAATAAGTCCTCTCCAATTAAATAAAAATATCAGTAAAACACAATATGATACTAGGTGAATTCCACAAAAAACTATTTTTAAACCATCACCGATCTACGTGCATGGATTGTTTGTTATGTATACGACAAAGCAACAATAACCATTAAGAGAAAAGACTCAAACGTTGTCATTAACTCATTCACTCATTACTGAAAATGCAAAATGGTGGTATAGAGCATATGATGTAGTTTCTTAATGACAGACCTGAAAAAATTGTATAACAGTCGGCCAACTTAAGAAGATACTAATTTTTAGACAAAAGCTCTAAAAAGGTATATATGCAGTATAGAAAATTATTCTCACATCCATGAAGGAGCACAGATCTTGTCAAAAAAAGGAATAGATACATCATTATGAAATAAAGTACAGAATTCAAATTTGAAGAATATTGAAGCAGAGGAAATCTCTTGGTATATGCTATCATTCTCGATTGAAAACTTGTTTGAAAAAATTAATTTACAATATAAATTTGTCGTATTTAAAGCCTTTTCTTTGTAGTGGCCTCTTCTTGCGAGTTATAGAAGAATATAAATTGTGTTGAGAAGTGTATTTATTTATTATCACCAAGGACTGCTTGCGAAATACCACTCCATATCACTGCAGCCAAACGACTTATTGTACTTTCCCCTGAACCTTTACTGAAACCAGTCTAATATATCTGTGTCTTGTACCGTTTCAATATTTCCTGATGAAAGCGTTTTTGTACGAATTCAGATTTAACTTTCGTTGCTCCAAATAGGACTCTCCCTCTGGATGCCGAAGCTTCACACTTACATAGGATATGCTGAGCTGTATCGCCTTCCTTCAGATATAGCCTACACTGTATTTCGGCAGTGTGAGAGTCAATTTTCTTCATATGTACCTTAGGGGCCCTGTTAGAAAGCCAGTTATCAATTTGATTTTATTGATAACTGGCTTTCCTTTTGTTCTTACATGGCTCTCCTATAAAGAGCTTACTGTGTTGATTTCCTACTGATTTTGCCCTGCAGTCTATGTGTTTTTGATTGATCCAGTTTCTTATAGCTTCTCTGATGGAACTAGCTGGAATTTCCAAAGCCGGTTCCGAACCAATGAATAGTGTGCTGGATGCCTTCTTTGCTAATGGATCAACTACCTCGTTACCTAGAATGCCACTCTGCCCTGGTGCCCATATCAGTGTAACTGAGTTGGTCAGAGCCAGTCTGCACAGTGCATTTATGCATTCGTTCATCAGTACAGACACGTTTCTGACGGTGTTAAACGCCTGATGTGTTCCCTGACTGTCACTTACTATAAAAATCCAAATCTGCCTAAAGGAATGAAAGGATTTTGATCGTTGTCCGTATATTCCTTATCCTGTATTTCTAGAAGCCCTTGAACCGTCTGTGAACGAAACTAGAGCAGATTCCGGAAAGAAAGGAAGGTCTTTTCTCCACAAACCTGAGTTTATGATGAACTCATAGTTTCTGTGCATATTGTAGACTGGAGATATACAGTCCGATTTCATTTCAAGTATTTCATCCCCTGTAAATTTAGTGTCTATTTTCTTTACCAAATTAGGTCTGTGGGTTTTTAGCCAATGGAGTGCTTCTGCCTCTGCTTGTACGATCAATTCTAGGGGCGGAAGATCTAGCAGCACCTTAAGCGCCGCCGTATGGGTCTATTTCATAGCTCCTGTTGTACCAGGGCATGTCGTTCTCCGTATAGAGGACAGTTGGCCTGGAGTGTCTTTTTCCACAACAAAATTGAACACCCTTTTCAGATCATTCGGACTCAACCCCATGATACAAGAAGCGACAAGATTTAGAAATAATCAAGGGAAAACTTTAGACAATTTTTCAACGTAGATCCACAAGAATGTGTATCCACAGTAGATCACTACAGTATATCAGATCATTGCCCTATACATCTTGCTGTTGCAAAACAGCAAACATGTTTTAGCTTCAGAAGGCAATATAACGAAGAAGGTCGCCTAACAATTCAACTTTACTTGAGAAATCATGACTGGAACAACATAAAAAGAAAGTCAAGCGGACGCCGCTTTTAACATTTTCTATGATGGCTTCCTACATTACTTTAACTTAGCCTTTCCAATTACAAGAAAAAGAGCACGTAGTGATACTAGTAAAAGGAAGTAGATCACTGAAGATATAAAAAGTCACAAGAGCAGCTAAACGGACTCTGCTTAAGCAAAGTTACCCAAAATGAAGCAGCTATTAATAACTACAACGCGCACAAAAAACAACACAGGAAACTCCTACAAACACTTAAACATGCCAATAATAATATAAGAATACTACAAACAAAAAATAAACCGCGAGAAATGTGGCAAATAATAAGACCTAAAAGTCAAAACCATGCCAATCTGTCCTTCAAAATAAACGACGTAATAATAACAGATCCTGTACTGAATGTTAAATAAATTAGTAATTGCTTCATCCAACAAATAGAAAACATAGTAAATCAGCAACCGCCATTACGCACAAACTAACGTTAATATCAATTCTACAAACACTACAACAACAAGAAGTATGTTTATATTACCTACATGTGAGGAGCAAATCATACAAGTAGCTGAAAAACGTTTTGAAAAAACATCCTCATTTGAAAAAACATGTTTGAACTCCTAACCGAGTTATACACCAAATCAAATGCAATATGATGCTTTTACGATATGACAAGGACTTTAATTGCGTACAGCACAACGTATTGGAATCCACGCTATCAGGCATTGGCATACATGGAATACCTAATCAATGGATAATGTCATTCTTATCAGATAGAACCCAGAAGGTATGCATCAACCACGCACACATTTCAGGCGAAAGGAAGCGGTATTGGTCGGTGCCCAGGAAAATTAATTCAGGAATTATCCAGAAACACATTAGGAACGCTACTATTCGTAATCTTTATTATCACTCTACCAAACAGCGTCATAGCTGGAAAAATTATCATGTACGCTGACAATATTATACATATCGTCAGCTCTGAGAACGCAATATAGACTACAGAAAGCAGTATGATCGAAATCGGCAACTGGACCCAAAGAAATATCTTGCTCTAAATACGGATAAATTAAAGGTGATGGACTTCTCTCTAAATCCGTATTACAACTCAAACCCATTAATATAGCACAATCACAAAAGCCAGCCAACATCAGATCAGGTGAAAATATTAGGAGTCACCCTCACCAGAAATTTGAAATGGCAGCCACATAGATGTAGTAACAAAAAACGCTAAGCAAAGCCTGCTTATGTTAAAGTACCTACAACCAATGCTGGACTTGAAAATTTGAATAATAACTAACTACGCGGGCTTTCAGTTCCTCATGAATTATGGCGTAATGTACTGGGGAATATCACCGTCAAGCCATCAGGTACTATTGATTCAAAAGAGAGAGATTCGTCTCATGACCGGAACAACACATAGAGCACACTGCCGAAACCTTTTCCACAGGCTGAACATGTTGACCATCTACGGACTTTTAGCGTACAGCCTTGCAATGTACTGGTTTGATAACAAGGAAGACTTTATTGAAAATAGATACATGAACGCACATGTCACTAGGCATGACCAGGAAATGTACGTACCTATGCACAGAACTACAGCGTTTGAACATAATCCTCACTTCCTCGCCATGAAAATTCATAAGACCATACCAGAGAATATTAGGCATGAAGAAAATAGAAATTCAAACAAAGCGTGAAGCAGTGGCTGATTGATAAGTGCCCTTACAACGCATCGGTGATGCACATGAAGAATAATACATAGAAGTTTTATATATCATATCTAGCTACTCTATGTTGACATAGTTGTTCTGACACCGTTTATTTTTATTTTTTATTTTACTTTTAATTTTGCTTGCAAATTTTTAATTACCTCATTCTTGACTATTCCGCTTTCTATATATAATTGTAATTTATTTATGAGACTACAATGAAAATAAATTATTATTATTACTTAGAAGGACTGCACATTACACATCTTACTCTATATTCTATCAAAGAACATCTTTTCTTGACTATGCAAGTTCTACTTCTTCATTTTGATTGATATTTGTAAATCAATGTACAATTTATACGTATATTAATACAACAGTACAATAAATTATATTATTTTTTAAACATCATTTTTCGTTTACTTACTTGCTCTCTTAAAGTATCGAAATTAATATCATTGTAGAGTTCATACTTCATAAGTTCCTCGTAACCGAATCGAGAATTTGGATCAGTGATTAAAGATCTAATAAGATACTGATAAGCTTGTGTGAGTAAAATATCTGAAGGAAATTTCAACGTTCTACGATAATCCATGATATTCGAATAAGTCTTCGTTGTATTAGTACCAGCAAAAGGCGTGTTACCGACACAAAGTTCGTAAGCGATTATACCCAACGACCAGAAATCACACGATTTCTAGAAAACAAGAAAGCAAATTACTTTAAGCAATACAAAATACAAATTGTATGATTTGTAAAATCTTGATTAGTTATTAGTTATAATGTGAAAATAGATCTGTTGCTATTTACCATATCACTAAAATTACTAAATAAGCTTACAACAAATTTCGTGCTATTTCTTAATTTTATATATATATCATATAATACAATAATAATATGACGTTAAAGGAACTGCATTCAATTTGATAAACACATATTTCCAAAAATAGGGCAACAATTAGGTAATAGAATATCACAGTGAATTAAACACGGGAGATTAGTATCAGGATACACCAAGAACACATCCTTGACCAATTACATTCTATATTATTTATAAGTAACCTTCACACAAATTTAAATTCTCGAACAGATAAGAGACGTTAAAAATTAATGAAAATATTGCATAAGTAAAAGTTTGGGTTACAACAAACTCAAGTTAAAATAAAGAAAAATAAAAAATAGTACTGACATAAAACTACAGAGCTTCAGCACTACACAAAAGTGTTAATATATATTTGCAACTTTGAAAGATTTTTAGAGTCGGCTCCAATAAATTAAATTGAATAATTACTTGGAATAACCCTTTTCATTGCGAAAGAATTACAACATACAACACATTTATTACAACATATTAGTAAGTGGTTTCTAAGTTTAGCCAATGAACTTTCAATCAATTACCTCATTCAACAATGATACTAATCAATCGGTTAACCAATTTTAAATTATTAACCTTCTTATAGTACTTACCCCATAAGTGTTCGTCCTGTGCCCGCTAGATGTAGGTTTAATATCGTAAGATTGAAGTACTTCAGGCGCAATATAATCAGGTGTACCGACCGGTATATCAGTTCTCCCATTATTTGGCCTTCCTGCAACCCCTACTACCGTACCGGATGGTGTAAGGCGGCCAGCCGACCCAAAATCAGCCAATTTAATATGACCACACCGATCCAATAAAACATTATCGGGTTTTAAATCGCGATGTGTATAGCCCATGGAGTGCAAGTCATTTACGGCTACTGCCTGTATTACAGAAATGATGTATTTAATTATAATAATGATAAATATCATACAGTGGATTAATATTAAGTCCTGATTGTCTTCCAAAATATAAATAGAACGTAGATTTTTATAATAAACATAATTAAAAATTAATGTATAAATCACCCTCTGAATAATGCCAATTTTTGGATAAATTGAACAAAACCATATGCAGCTAGGAACACTATATTTATAATTGCGTGTAATAATAATTGAGGATTTTAACACTAAAATAACAACAAATAATAGTTATGTAAATATACTTAGTAATATAATTAAGAGTAATTACTACGGCGGTTGCTTTTGTAATTTTGCATTTAGCTGCATATAAATCGTACCAGTCTCAGCAAAGATCCCAAGATCAGATCATCAAAGACACCAACACCCATTGTCGTACCTAGGCACTGGCAAGCGAAGCGGCTTCCAGGGGCGCAAACCTCAGAGTAGTGCATTCACAAACAAACATTTATACCAGGGTCGACAAAACGCCACAGTAAAGCAAGCAATTACTTGGGGCGACAAAATTTTGAGCACGCCATTTTGATACCAAAGATCAAGACAATCTTAATTTTGCGAATCCGGTGTTTAATCCGGGGTACTTTAAAATAATTCTAAATAAAATGCAACTTTGGCATAGATTTGTTCTTTTAAATGTTAACTCATGTCAAATATTTAAATATACAAATGATGGAAAGTGTATGGTCGAAAAAGCTTTATAGATTTTGTAAAAACTAAAGAAAAAACCGGCAGTGGCCTTATAGATGAAATTATAAATAAATTAGTAAAAGATGGCCTTATCCTGTCAGATTGTAGGGGACATTCATACGACAATGGCGCTAACATGACGGGTAAACATCAAGCGTCCATGGCAACGCGAAAATTCCAAACTTGCCATGGACGCTCATGACCCTAGCTACGGCTCTGCCAACACCTAGAAATTTATCAATTCAGTACATCAGCAAATTAAAGTAGATAGACTTGTTAAAATATCTTGTTATTTCAAAAACATAAATTGCGCGACGAATTGTGAGTGAGAAAGTTAGTCAATCTGCTTTTTGAATGATTCAAATATTGAGAAAATCTAAGAAAATTGAAAATTCTCGAAGTATGTCGAAAATGTTCTAAGCTTTTGTTTTGAAATCGGGTTGCAGAGCAACAATTCTTGTGAAAATCAAGAAACGTGTAATTCTGGAATGGCCGCCTTATTACAAATATATTGAAAATGAATTATTTCAAAAATCGTCTATTGAGAAGCGATTTGTTGCCTCTATAATGTAACAGTCAAATCTTATAGATTAGTCCTAAATAAGTACTAGTAAAACTGCAAGTTTTGATCAATTAAGTAATGGGATCATTAAATTCAGAAATTTATCAAATATCAAGATTAAATGAAATTAAGCCACAAACACAGAATTTCTAATTACGTTTTAATTAATAAACCATTAATGAAAATCGCTGTATATCTTAAGAGTTAATGGAGAAATATCATATTTATTTTAGTAAATTCTTCATGGAAAGTGAACTACAAATTTAAAATAATTAAAATTAGAAATTATCACTGAATAAGCAATAAATCGAAATAAATCTCACGCTTTGTAATAGCTAATAAATGGGCTACTTACTATTTCAGCTATATAAAAACTAGCTGCATTTTCTGGAATGCTTCCTCCTTGTCGCTCAAGTAAACCTAACAAATCACCACCTGGGTGATATTCCATAATAAAATACAAACATGAATTATCTTGAAATGCATACTGCAATTGTGTAAGCCATTCCGATCGACACAACGCCATGATATTACGTTCCTCCTCGTAGAAATTGCATTTTACATCAGAACTCTCGTATTTCCGAATTGTTTTCATAGCATATATATCACCAGTATGCTTTTCCTTCACCACGTGAACGTCAGCAAAGTACCCTCTACCAATTATACTCTTCACTTCAAAGTCAGTTAAATTGATTCTTAGAAGTTTTAAGTCCAGTAAAACTTTTCTGAACTTTTCAACAAAATGGCCAATATTACGGTCAGAATTTCGTAGAAAATCTGTATTACATTCATCATATAGGACTTGAAGAGCATCAAATAGTGTTTCCCTTGTCAGCAGATTATTGTCAATCGTAGTTGACTTTTTTAAAAGCAAGCCGTTTAATTTTCGTAAACGGGAGGTAATTGTTTCTTTACCGTGTTCCATTTTTAAAGCGTCCATAAATTAAAATCTTTGAAAAAAATCCATAAAATCTCTAGTAGAAAAAGAAATTTAAAAACACTGAACCAAGCAACAAAAATCAAAGCAAACGATTATTTACATAACCTAATTTTACAAAGCTTCAAAAATTGTTCGTTAATTTTTACTGCGCATACGCGAATACTTAGACTCATAGCATTTTCCATTCGACGGAACTTGGTTACACTGAATTTTCAGTAGTATTGTAATGTCAAACTGTAAGAGGCCATGAATAGTGCACTAGTTCTTTACCAAATGGAACACGATTAAAAGTACGAAAAATGTCGATCATAACCTTGCGTGAAATATTTGTTATTATGGTTATAAGTACTTGTAATGCTTCTAGAAGTACAGCGCAGGTATATTTCCTGAAGAAAATAATCTCATTAACATTTAAATGAGTATTACTGTTGATGATGGATGGCGCCATGTTTCTACACTGATAGGGAACAGAAGTCTGACCACTGTGTAAAAAAGTTACACTCTGTGCCCGCAGATCTGTACTAAACGACTAACTTAAAATTCTTTGATCTAACCTAGTGTATGTGGAACCTGTTGAATGAAACAACGTACCTATTTCATGTTGCCAATTCTATTACCAGCTTACGTATATGCAAACCAATCAAAACTGTAGCTCTCACGTGCACCTGTCAAAACTGAACATGACATTACTAACTTATATTTTGTTAATATTTTTTTCTTAATACTTAAACAGCTTTTCTTGTTTATTTACTAATCAAATAAAAATACAATTATTTTTAAAAAGTTTCTGTATGTAGGTATTCATAATAACATGTATAATAAATTGCCAGCTTTTCTAGATTATATTTATAAGTGGTAGTTATAAACTTAGAAATTATGAATACATAAAGGCATAAGGCACGATATGCACTGGATCATTAGAATTTTGTTTGTCTTTCGTCCAAAATAATTTCACAATTACTAAGAAATTTAGAGCTTGTTAGAATGCGAGAATTTTTTGTGAAATTTGTGTAAAACCATTTATCAAAGCCTCAAATATATCTAAGCATCTGAGAATGGTACACAAAATTCAGTCAAAGACAATTTTTCCAAGGTAAAATGGTATTTCATGTAAAATGTCAGATATGCAAACGCTTTTACCGTACATAGATTCTTTATTCATTTTCTCATGCAATTCATAATTGTAATTGTAAAATATCATGGCAGACTACTATTGTTAAACGTAAGCTAATAAAACTATATAGGTTTTTAAACTTTCTAATAATACCGTTCTGTACCTTTATAAGGACCAAATTGGATTTCTCAGGTTATTTTTATATTACCAGCCTGTTTCGTTTAAGTAAAAATAATTTACTTAGAGTGTAAATTTTCTTATGTGTCTTATAAATAAAATTATATAATATATAATTTTACTTATACTAAATATATAAGTAAATATAAATAGAAATATAAAGAAAAATAATAAAGAAATTGAAATATGTATAAAGGTTATCGACTAACCTTGAATAAAAGTCAATTAAAATTTATGTATTGATTAAATGCCTGAGCAAATTTCTAATAAAGGCTCAACATTTAAAAAGAATTGTCTAGCTCACCCTAATTTTCTTAAATTTCAATTAAAAGTTTCAAAACTAATGTTAATTTCTGAAATTATTGTCATAAACTTTAAATTGTAATAAAAGGGCCATATCTGTTTTATTTATTTTAATAAATATAGAAACAGTAATGGCTTTTCAAAAGCGAGTTAGCGAGAAAAAGCGAATCAAAAGCGAGTTACATCTCAGCGAACTAGGAAACAAATAAAGTACAGCCGAAAACACAAACACCAAGAAAAAACCCTCAGCCGAACCAAGCCCATTTGCGCCAAGCTATTACGGATCATATGCTTTTTTTAAGATATATATCATTTATTGTAACTTCTAATTTATAAATAAATAGTATTCTAACGATTTTCAGAAACGTACCTGTTCCATAAAAACATATGCTTACCCACGTCTTGCAACACTTGTTGATGGCAACAATGCCTATAGCACTTTTGTCACTACAGCAAGTAATTGCTGTTGTAAACTACATCCAGATATACCATTTATTTTTTCATACCTAATAAGTTGTAACCATATCCAGATATACCGTTCACGTTCTCATATCGTAATAAATTATAAACAGGTTTCGGAATACATTGTGCAGAAAATGTCTACTTATTTACTATATTCTATTTTTCAAGTAATTTAGGAAAAGTAGATTAAAAAACCAATTTAAAAGCCGATAATAGAAATTTCACTTTTTATTATATATTCATATTAACGTAGAAATACGTCGATTTTTATTTATTGTAATTATTATAAATTTAGTTTTATTTTTCTCGTCACTTTTTTGTCTGGATACATTGCTTACTCTGATATCGAAAATTTTAAAAATGAACACTATGCCTTTACACAATATTAAATGAATTTGAAATACTTTATTTGAGGTACTTGATAAAGAAAGCATGCATTATTAACAAAAAATATTCGAGATTAAAGTGACAAAACAAACGTGTATCCGGGTTCAAAATAAAATACAGAATTATTTTAATTATATATTCAAATACAAAATTTTATAATATACAATCTCTGAACGTTTGTTAACATATTATTATTTACACATATATTACCTATAAATAATTACAAATAATAGTTACGAGGGTGTTAAAAAGGTGTTGATAAAGCTTAAATACCTTATAGTAGAAATGCTTTTCTAGCTTTATAGTCTCTTATATATGATTCGCAATATTTCAAAGATCACCTGCTTAAATATTTAATTAATGTGGTTGCTGCATGAAACAAAACGATAATCATCCACCGAATTTGTTAATTATAGTTGCATCATATGTACACATATCAACTTAAAATCATACTTTTCATTTTTATATTTCATATATCATATTTGAAAGATATGGGATTGGTGTTTTGAACTTACTAAAGACTGACCTACCTATAAACCATGGAAAATCAAAATCTACTAAAAATAGCTAGACTACAAAAAGGAAAATAACTTCAAATATGCTTGGTTCGAAAATAACAAAGTAATGCTACGAAAATCCTCAAAGAGTAAAATTATTACCATCGCCTACCTGAGCGAAATATTAAACGTAAGCGACAAGGAAAACTAAGTACCTGTAAATCTGCACAGACTACTATTAAGAATACAAAGAAGAATCAAACTGTAACTTCCTAGGAATCACCGAACTCTGGGAAACCGAACAAGAAATCCAAACACTAGCAATCAACAACTTTACACTTTCGCCATATTTTGCAGGAAGCGGGGGAGACATGATGGGGCTGCAATTTTCATAAAAAACTATATTAATTATATATCTAAATCTGTCACAAGACAGTTTCATAAATATCTGTAATACTACTCCATCTTTTTTTGAACTCATCACGAACATTGCCAAAATACTGGAATATAACAAATACCATGCAGCATATTCATGAATCTCAAAAAAGTCTTTGATCGTGTACAGCACGATATATTGTACAAAAAATTACATCTATATGGACACATAACAATTCACTAAATTTTATCAAAACTTTTCTGTCTGATCATTTCCAGCAAGTAAAAATTGACAAGGAAAACTCTATTTTTCAGACTGACTGCCAGTAAATGTAGGTGTAGCACAAGGAAGCGTTCTTGGGTCTTTTTCATTAATCACAAAAAATACAAAGCACAAAATGATAAGCTATGCAGATGACACAACACGATTAATAATTGCAGAAGCCATAAAAAGTATGATTAATGAAGATTCTGATTGTATAAGTTTATGACTAAACAATGTCATAATATTTGAACACCGTAAAAAAATATTTAGGAGCTTTTAGGATCTTGCTAATCACAAGTCATCTGATGATTATATTGGAGTCATCAGGACTTCTAGAAAACAAAATGCCTTTAAAATTGTTGAGATGAAGAGCACGGATTTCATTTTGAACATATCGTTACGACTACACAACTGCCAAGTAACTTAAAAGATTGTGACATCACATTAATACATGATACAGTTAACATCAATAGGAAACAAACAAGAAGTAAATACGTTAGAAACAAGACAAAAAATCAACATTTAAATAACCATTTTAAACATACAAATAAACTCTAATACAAATGATCAAAAGTAGAATGTATATTTAAAGCACATTCTGACTTACTGAGAAGTTCATTATGAATAATTATAGACTCTGTAGCTGATGATTTACTTAAGACTCTCAGAATTATTCAGCCTTTTTCTCTTCACATTATAAACTCGTCTATATATATTTTAAGAGTATTTACAGAAGTAGTAGTTTCAAATTGAATATTATCTTCCTTTAAAATGTTTATAACACGATCTAATTTATGTTCTATTGCTTTAATCTTCTCTTCATGTATAACAATTTTATTACACAAACCTACAATAATGAGTTCCGCTTTTTGAATAATCGTATCATTTACGTTCACCTAAAAATTGCCTTCTTCAAGGTTATCAATTAGATTATTCACTTCTATGTTTTTGTTTAGATTTGTTTTAGCTGTATGAACTATACAGCTAAAACACGAACTATAGGCCCAGACATCTTTTACTGCTGCCTAGAAGTTAGCATAGAATTTACTGGCAATGTCGATTACATAAAGCGATTTCATTCGACAGAGAATAAAATCGCCAGCGAGTAGCGGCCTAAGTAGACAGGCGATCAACTTTATTCGCGAATAGGCGACTAACCCTATTACATTCAGCGAGTTTGGTAGCAGCGTATAAATTCGCCCAATATAATGGACGCCATAATAACTATGTACAAAAATAAATATTTGAAATTTCACTTTCTGAGAATTCTGACTGCTACATAATTCAATTCAAGTAACATTTATAAACACTTTTGTCAATGTTACTAGACTTAATCTTTGCTTGAACGAAAGATGTAATTCAACAAGTAACAATGTTTCGATTTATAAAAGCGATAAAAAGACAGCAATTTTGTTTAGCGTTATAGGTAAGTTGGGTTGGCGTTGTAGGTAAGTTGGGACTATCGAAATAAATATTTGTTTGTGGGGTAAATTGATTTTAAATCATTTACTTATCTTGTGTGGGTTTTTACGTAAATAAAATTTGTTTTTATCAAATTTAGGGAGGTAGAACAAAAATATTAAGACGTTAGAATTATTTTATCTAGTGTTCAAAGTCCATTGTTTGTCCATATATACGTGGCTGTACGTTTAAACCTCCCTTTATTGGACACTTTTGAAAGTG
>WYDF02257308.1:0-33987 GCA_009867245.2 Adranes taylori
TTTTTCTTTTTAACAGTTAAAACATTTTATTTTTTATATCGTTCCTGGTAATATCTAGTTTCAAATTTCACTATCACTCCTGAATATCAATTATGTTAAATGTAGTTACATAACCACAAAAATCAAATCAGAAATTCCCCCAAATGCAGTTACATAACCACAAAACTCAAATCAGTATTCCCCCATATCCGCTATATTGGATTTTTAAATAACAGCTGGTAACTTCAACACCCTGTCAAATTGCTTGTTCATTTGCTGCAAATCAAAATCATCATTTTGATTTGCTGCTAATCACTTTTCAATATTTTTAATCAAATTTTTTTGAAACGTGAAAATTTTTTTGAATTTTTTTTTCAAAAATTCAAATTTCCCGCCAAAATACCATACCGGAAATACCTCTCGTCCGCCATATTGCATTACACGATTCTGTCATACACGATACCTGTTACAAAAAATACCGCGGAACCGTTACCAGGTTAGAGCGATTTTGGAACATGTCTTGGAGGGTTCGTGGCAGGAACAGTAACCAAGTACTTATAGAGGATTAACTAATTTAGCAATTGAATAAAATAAATATCGATTCAGGTGTATTCTGTTAACAATGATATTAATACGGATACAGCTCTATTTCGCACGAATCGGGAATTACAGAAATGTTATTAATAATAAAATTATACAGTTAAGATCTATTAAACTTTATTTTCAATTAATACATAAACGTGAAAGCAATTTAATAACATATAAATCGAAGTTAATGTGTTAGCTTGTAGTAAAACAAAAATTAATTACATTGGAATAAATTATAAACAGAGGATGAAATAATATAATGAACTTATTCAGCTTCTTTAGCCAAAATAATTATCGAAAAATATTTGACTTACATAGGAATACTACTTATCCCGGACGCGATTATTTTCAGCGATTCTTTTTATTAATTGAGTTAAAAACGCGAAGTCGATGACAAACTAATAAAATCTAATAACCAGGCCCTTTCGAGCACTTATTATATATTTTTTGGAGTGGCACCTTCTTATGATGCTAGGAAGTCTGATTATAATTTGGCTTGAACAAATTTTGTGTGTCTTTGTTCAAATAGTTAAACATCCTATTTTCCATCTCTTACAAAATTTCTCTCTAGAAAATACAATAGTTTCTAGGAACTACTAGCTACAGCTTCGGCAAAGCCCACACATACGAATGCAACAGGAAAGTTAAGATCATATGCGGATAGTTTCTTTGCTAAACACTTGTACGTAAATCAAACTACTAAGAGAATTTAATATATCGGAATTAAAATGAACTTATTTCGTTTAGAATAAATTTAATGAAGGAACGACCAACATTAGGATGATAATTAATTGCAATATTAACTAGAATTGATTGACTTATTGATTTCTAAACATTTAAATATTATTTAAATAAGCTGTTTACTATCGCTACAGTAGAATCTCAAGAATTTGAAACGTCATCAATTTCTACGGATGCCCCCCCCCTCCGGCTCCTAGAACCTTCCGGGCCCACGGAATTAAAGGTCCAGAACTATTACAAGAACTAAATTACTAAATCAAAGTACTTCAAATCAAATTAAATAGTAACTAAATCAATGTACTTCAATTAAAAGAAAGTTAAGTTGAAAACACAGTTCAATGTAGAGATTTAATTACGTTCAAAACTAAACTTTGCTAAAGTGTACTAAACTACATTATTTTGACTAAAGAAACTCGCCACATTACATAATGTAAACTCATTTACAGGTACTATTGGGAATTGAAGCTAAGTCAACGCGTGTTTGGTACAAGTATAATGTTTGGCATCGGTACAAATAATGCACGCCTTCATGCGGACGCATTCGTCAATCTCATTGGCGAAGACAGTGCCAGCTGGGGCATGTCACATAAAGGCACTCTATGGCATAACGGAAAATGGCATTACTACACGAAGCCATTTCGAGAGAATGAAGCAACAACCGTTGGAATCCTATTCGATGGCATCGCTGGAACATTAACATATTATAAAGATGGACAATGTTTGGGCATAGCTTTCAGAGGACTGAATGAAATCAAGGAACCATTATATCCAATCGTATGTTCTACTGCAGCCAAAACGGCAATGGCACTATGTTCGATGAAGAGGGATTTCGTCAATTTGCAAGATCGTTGTAGAGCGGTCATCGTGAAACGAATTAAACGCATGGATGATTTGGAACAGTTATCACTTCCTCATAGCTTGGAATCATATTTACGTGAATTGATTGTTGATGGTATGAATGCTGTACAGGCGACCAATCAAATAGTCTCATTATCTATTTGAAATTTATATGGAAAGGGATTTAGGTTAGTTAAATTTTAACAATAAGATTATAAATATCTGACACAATTAGGAAAACTATTCACCTTGAGGAAATATAATATCCTAAGAAAATTTAAATTAATATGCTAATGAAAAATATTGAAAATAAATAAATATTTTTACAATTTCGTGTGAGTTGAAAAATTGGGAAAGGGGGAATTCTTACTAATTCTAGAAGTAAAAAAATATAGGCTTGTTTTAAAATTAATTTCTTATGATATAAATTGCTTAGTTATGTGTTAATTTTTAAACTTATTAATTTTTAAGTTTATGTTTTATTTAACGTGTAACGGACGTAACTCAATATTGAAGTTCAAATCGAATATTCTTTAGGTTTGATGTATTCTAGTAATCACGAAATAAATATGTAATAGTAAAATGAATTACAGTTCTCTGGTACTTTTTGCTCAGTAGACCTGGCGCATTCATCATTCCGATTACATATTTGATATTGGTGAATGCTTCGGGGTCGACCCTCTGATATGATATGTCATTCTGAGCTCACTAGCCCCAGAAATAGGCCACTGAATAAATTTTGATAAAATTCAAAGGCAATAAGACTGACCAAGAGAGGATATACGAGTGCGAACTAATAAATCCAGATGCATCGTCTTATACATCAGATAAACGCTTAGGTACTGCATAAATAATATAACGAAAAACATTAATCTAGATTACCACGAAGTTTATGTCAGCAACTATTTCATCTCAATATCCTTAAAATCATCTAATCGCAATTAAAAATATGCGCATTTTGAAAGTCCCTAAAAGAACTTCGCATGAGTTTAAAACCGAAAAAATCATGAAAAGAAGAGATGTTGGCGAATAATTGATAAGGAGTGTATTTATGAAATAGATAAATAACAAAGGAATTTATTTGTCATCGAATTTTATCATCCCCAAAATACATCTTTTGTTCAGAGAAGGCCAAATAATGAAAATTGTTATGGAATATTGTCACGTTCTTTTTTCTGACAATATAGCTGGAGTGAGTTTTTACTAGATGAATAAGTTCCACTTTAAAGAATTAAGATAAATTTTAACATCAATTCTTAAGCAAATAAAATAGTTACCAAGAATCATTAAGCTGCTCATTAATTTATTAGTTTATTCTTTGAATAAAAATTATTGAGAAGAATAAAATTAGAACTTACTTAATTTGTTAGAGAGTTTCAAACTAGTCAAAAAAATATTAATATAATTTAAACTTACATTTGAGCTGCAGACATCACGTACACTATACTTTAGGTTTGAAATTCAACATTCAATTGTCGTAGCCAATCAAAAACACTGCTTTTACATGGGATAGGGGGAGCTTCTTTTATTTATCTTCTGTTGTTGAAATTAAACAAATTGATTAAATTTTTGAGGAGATATAATGAAATTTCTGACATCGTCTTTATTTGAATCTCAAGATTGAAATATGTCTGTCAACATTTTTTTTCATGTGAGCTGCGTCACAAGTCAAGTTTTTACACGGGTCTAGAGTTGACGTTTGGGGCCCAAATAAAGGCTGTGTTTAAACGTACCTTCTAATAGGACGTGTCGTGAAAAACGCTGAACTTTATAACACGGCTAAAAAGTGAATACTAAGATGATGACAAGAGAACGAAAGATTCAACCGAAATAATAATGTAATACCTGATGAACTTGACCTGATGTTTATAAAAAATATTACTGACTTGTTTAAATTAAACAAGTCAATATTTGTCATTATTTGTTATTATTTGTTTAAATTAAATAAATGAACAAGCAGATTGTTATTAACGCTTACATCGAGCAAACCAAATTCAAGACCGCGACTATACTCACGGGGCAAGAAATAGATTTGATCACTTAATGCGAATTATGCTAGTTAAAATGTGCGAAATGCGCACTCAAAAAAAGACGAACACAAGACCCAAAATGCGTTTGAGTAACGCTGGATTGAGTAGGTCCTTTTATGTGCAATTATCTGGCAGGGAAACTTCTGGCGTGTCGTCGTGAACAGTGGCACTCTGTGTTAAAAATCAATCAGAGATCAGCCCAAGAAAATTGTTAAAAAAATATCCCCTTTAATGTTGAAACAATCAATAAAAATAAACTTATAAATACGTAACTATTAAATTAGCGAATTTTACGGAAATAATTCCTCAAGGCAAAAATAGCGAATAATTATCGAATCGCTTTCGTACCAAGATGTGACATCATATCGCTTCCTGCAAATGTGATTTTTTTGCTTTCGCGTCTTAAGCTCTTTCCACGAATTTGGTATTAAACATCTACGTTTTTCTCTCGTTCATTAAATTTTTGTTTAGTGAATTCATATACATATTATATCCGAATTGAATTAAATTTGATTAATCAATTTATATTATATTAGAGGATTACTTATTACCGTAATTAATTGAATTATTTTACATGGGATTTGTTATCCGATAACATAACACTTAGTGTCTTTAAGATTTAATTTTGACGTAAAAAAGTTACGTAACATTACATACGTAATACTTGAGAAGTGAAAATATTTGAGAAGAAGACACATCTTATTATTGTATTTAAAGCTGAAGTCATAGTAAAGTTCTTGGTTTGGTTTGTAGAGAAAATAAAAGTCCTTCTGCGGCTTTCATTTCTGCGACTACCGGTTTCAGGTGATTTAGTTACTCATCGTCAGGCCTTTAATCTGCAATTTAATTATACTTTGTTGTAGTTGTTCATACATAGCTTGAGTAACAAATGAATGTTGGCAAAATATATTTAAATGGCAAATTAAAAGCTTGGGGATGAGTTACTAAGTCACTCGAAACCGATTGCCGAGTATTTTTTTTTGTGAAGTAAAAATTTCACTTCTATCTATAAATGAGCATTACATTATGCCTATATTTGACTTAAATAATTTATAATGATAGGTCAAAGCATCTTATACTCGATTTGAACAAATATGAATGTGCACGTCTTTTAGACTATTTATTTACTAGTTGGTGCTTTTGAATTGTTTTTTTTAATTGTGATAAACTTAAAATTGGTTTGCATATATTTAATCTAGTCAATGTGGCGATAGACTGACGACGTCTAGAATATTTAAATTGTAAAAAACGTATCTCGTTTCTAAATCTTTGAGACAGATGTTTCAAACTAAATTTTTTGAATTACTTAATTTATTAATGAATAATTTTTATCCACTATGTTAGATACTACATTATGCGCAGATAGTTTAGTTCGATAAACAAATTGAGCGAAGTAAGTTTAAGCTGTTGGTTATGCTAATAAATCGCACCAAAGGTGGAACATGGTGAAGAGTTCTCTAAGGAGCACGACGATTAAAATTAGTGTTGATACCGGAACATTATTTATATAATGTACAACTGATTTTTCATAGCGGTTTAGATCTCTCAATATAAAGAGATTTAGAACGACTAACGGGCTTACCATCACATAAGAGTACGAAGTCTCACATTTAACGAAGGCTTAAGTTAAAATACAAATAATTAATTTAATCTTTTAATTGGTTGTAATATTTATAATTCACAAGGAAAAACGAAAGATTGCTCAGCGAACAAATTAATATCCATACTCATATAAACATTAATTCATAACAAAACAAACGATAAATTTATATAATATCTGTACAATAAATTTTTTTATTGTGATGTAAATATATTTGTATTTCATTCTAAATATTTGTGATTGATCGTATGATTAATCTGTTGTAAAAGTTTTGAAGTCCATACAAATGCATCCACTGATGCGCAATTTACTCTATCACATTCTTAATAACAATCAAATAATTATTAAATTAAATTAAATATTCAGGATAGAAAGAGAAATACCTTTTTTAAGAAGTACATTTACTACGTAACTGGAGAAGGGGGCTACGCGCAAGATGGAGTCGATTTGAAAGTCTAGAAATCTGCATGTCGGTGATGCAGATAATCTATGTCATTGCTTCCCAGGACTTTACATACTATAATAGATGGGGCTAGTTGTACAGGATATAGTGAATATACTGAATAGCGAATAAAAATAATACCTTTCATGGAACTAAAACTTTTGATCCATTCTGTAGAACGTTAAAAGTTTAATTAAAATATATAAGCACTAAGAATAAATGACTAGAGTATATTATGGGCAATGTCCAGATGTTTCATTGTCTTTTAACAAAAGACAATGAAAAGAAGACGGAAAGAACTAGACACATATAACTTATTTAAATGGCGGTTATTTATAATAATATGTAATAACGCATCCAATGGATCGAGTCGTACCTAATAAAAAGAAAACCTTGATCATCAAAACATCAAATAAATAGTTATATTTGCATTTATCTATTCTCCTATTTCAAATATACAAATTATAGCGTACCATGGTTTTGTTGTAAGTCAGTTTTGAAATGGTGAACGACATTCACTGAAACATAAAATTCAGTAAGTATAAAAAAAACGTAACATTAATATAATATATTCAAAATAGAGCCTTGAGGCACACCTCTAGTTAGTTGACAAACATCTGATAATGTACCATTCAAATTGACGATTTGTCCTCTCTTTTGTAAATAGTTAATTAACAATTTTTTGCAGCAGATGAAAAAACTAAATATTCTAAAATGAAAGACATGATTGTATGCTCAACTGTATCAAAGGCTTTACTATAGTCAAGCAGAACTAGAGCACTGACCTGATTATTATCTAAAGATGACAAACTATCATCAGTAACATTTAGTATTGCGGTCTCAGAACTAAAATTTGGCCTAAAACCTGACTGAAACGACGGCAATATGTCGTTACTCTTTACATACTGGGATAGCTAGTAATGCACAACTTTTTCAAGTATTTTAGACAATGCTGGAAGAATACTAATAGGCCTTAAGTCTTTTAAATCTGCAACAAGTTTACTTTTAGGAATAGGCTGGACAATAGCAACTTTCCAGGTATTACGAACCTCCTGTTGTTCCAAGCAACTGTTAATAATATAAGTTATAAACGGAATGATATATGGACAACACAGTTTAATCATTCTGATATTAATCTGATCAGAACCTGACAAATTAGATTGCATTCCATTTATCAACTTAGAAATTATATCATTATCAACAAAGTTAAATTCAAAATTATTATTATTTGATTTTACTCGATAATATTCTTTCAGATCGTCAGTATTGACATTGAATGAAGGAACTGAAGACATAAAAAAGTTATTAATTATATCTGCATTTTGCAAATGGACCGGAATGCTTAGATTTTTCCGACGTCACATACCCAACATAATAATTTTCTCCACAGTTGTTTCTTGTTACAACTATTTTGAGCTACGAAGAAGAATATAATTCTTCTTTTCTTGACGCGAAGAGAAAGTGACTAAATTCCTTAAAGACTTGCAATAATTAAAATGATTTACGTTACCTATTACGCAAAACTTAGCTTTAGCTTTGTCTCTTAATTTGATGTTAGTAGTATTCAAATATACGCCAACTTGCGCGTAGCCCTTCTCTCCATTTACTCAGATACGAGTCGCTCCATTGAATATTTTATTACGCGTTAATATAAATAGCAGCCTTTAAAATAATATATATGTGTCACGTAGTTCTTTCCGTCTTTTCATTGTCTTTCCTCAAGACCTTTGGGCATTGTCCTCAACATGAGCTAGTCATTTATCCTTAGTGCTTATATATTTTAATTACACTTATAACGTTATACAGAGTGGATCAAAAGTTTTAGTTATGTATAAATTGCATAAATGGAAACATACATATAACTAAGGTCAATCCAATATATTCACAATATTCTGTACAACTAGCCCCATCTCTTGCAAAATGTACATTACTGGCAATCAATGACGTAAATTATCTGCATTACCGACATGTAGTTTTGTAGACTTTCAAATCGACGCCATCTTGCGCATAGCGGCTACCAGTTATTCAGTAAATATACTTCTCAAAAAAAGTATTTCTTCCACTTAAAGTAATCAAATAAAAAATTCTATTTGATCTCCAGGTGAACTTTCCAAGCTTTTGCAATTGATAATTATTTTATAATAAATTCATAAAAATAACAATATAATAAATATTATACTTAAAAATTTATATGCATAATTATATGTAAATATCAAAAAAAGTAAATAAACTCGCTCTTCAGTATTATTTGTAATATTAAAGAAATGTTAGCGATTTTATGAGAATGAAACAGAAAGTTAAAAACATATACAGTAACAAATTGATTTATCAGAGAATAAAATGTTAGAGTTCTTTAAAAAAGAAAAACATATGTTAGCTCCTTTAGAAGGATGAATTGTTTTTCTATTTTGTACAAAATTTATAAGGTTAATAGCATTCCCGATAATTTATGTAGATTGAGTCATGAAATCTTGCAATATCATTTGGTCAGTTATATTGTCACGTTCTTTTTTCACTAACGTTGGGCCTACCTTTGAGATTGAATCTTAACCTGTTAACCTACCTTTTAGATTGAATCATAAATTTATCTTAACAACCACGAATCACAATTCTGAACATTCACAAAGCGCAACCTTTAACAATCACAAATCGTCCTTTATAGTTCAGACTGATGAAATGAATTAAGCGTATAAACTAACACAATATATTGATGATATTGAACGAAATGATTACATGCAGTGTAAATAAATATTCGTGCACAAATAATAAAACAAATCAATACTTATTCATGCGTTCGAATAGTTAAATAAAAATAGCGTTTATGATTCATCAGATTACGTCTCAATAAATATGAAATAATCTTACCTCAAGTTCTGTTGATCTTATTCCCAGCTGAATTTATAATGATGCACAATTACCTTAATAATTCCTTTTTAATTTAATTCAATAAATAAACTTGTTACTTTCCGATTCAGTTTAATTTAATTGAAGTCTTCGTACTCAAAATACGTACTTAAGTTCTTACCGACTACTATCTACTGCGAGAAGGTATGTCTAATTTTATTTCCTATACCAAATTCGACACTTTAATTTAATCATAATTAAATTTAGAATTAATTCTGATTTAATTTATTTTAATTCATAATTATATTTTCAAAATTCTGACTAATATAGATCTTGCTATATTACTATCAAAAATTCTCTGTCTGTGGGATATGTGGAAGTTTTTAAACCTTTTTTTGGCTACACACAATCATTTCGTTGAAATCTCTCGCTACATTTCCCCTTTTTATGATAAATTGCATTCATCTAATGTATTCCAGTTGATTACCTCTCACCATATTTTACTAATTGCTTGCGGTCATGATTAGCGTAAATTGAATCAGAAGAGCTTCACATACACTAATTAACTACACAAAATGTGCGTTCACCTATTCTTGTTTTCCTATTAGTTAGATTGCTTCATTTACACATGCAATGATGAGGGCATCGTGCCATTCTCCTCTCTCTGCTTATGGTGTAAATCTATGTTCCTATGTAAACGAATTTGGTTAAGATTTAATTAAATACCATAGGTTTCAATTGCGATCAATGATCATTTCTACATGTCAATTGTAAAAGTTATTTACTGTAATGTAAAGCCGTATTGGTCAAGTTAATCTTTTGGTAGGCTAAAAGTTAACTAAGGCCCTAAAGCGCATCGCATATACAATCTTGCATGTCATATACTTCTCCATTCTTTTTAGCATAAATTAATGTAAACTTCGCCTGAGATTAAAATTGATGCGCCTTATGACTAAAGTTTTCCTTCATAAAATAATTTTTGTTTTATTATTTTTTCAGGGATTGGAACTATAAAAAAATATATGTTTTATACTTTACAAATCTTCTCTAATACTCTTGAGTCCTGCATTCCCCTGAACTTCACCACGCGAGATAGCTGCCCATTTTGTTCTTTGTAAGCCTCTTCAGGGAAAATCCCCGATCTATCATACTGTTACGCTGTTTTTTAGTGACTCAATAATTGGCAGGTTTCCCTTAATTTAAAATTAATTCTGTATTTACTAAAAAAACCCGCCCAACTATTTTCCGTGATCTAATAGAGATGAAGCAATTTATTTATTTACTGATAAAAGGTAAACAAATTTTTATTTATTATTATCTGTCCTACTAAAAGGTTTGAATAATTATTATCAGTAAATAAATAAATTGCTACGTCCCTAATAGATCCCGGAAGATATTTGGGCGGGTTTAGTTTTGTAAACGCGGAATAAAGTTTAACCTGCTAACTATGCATTCACGAACAAACAACGTGATAAATGGTGGAGGAGCTGCCCGGGCTTTTGTTTCTGTAGAATTCTCCGTAATTGGGCAGTAATATCAGATTTATTAATTAGAACCAAATTTGCTTCTAAATTCTAGTACTTTTACCGCCATCCATAACGTGACATATATGGTGACATATTTTTCACGGTTAATTTTGTAAGTAACAATCGAATAGGGAGACATTTTGCTAGAAAAATAAATTTCACTTCACTGAAATAACTATTAAAATCCACCCAAAAAGGATCGTAAATATAATTTAATAATTTATTTATTCAATATAAATTAAGCACTGAGTTAAATCGGGTCAACATAACACATAAACTAATAAAACTCAGTATTTTTTTCAATATATTCACGAAAAGAATAATAAGCATGCGGTAAATTTTAACACTAATTCTCAAGTAAATAAAATAATTACCAAGAAACATAACTAGCAAGAATAAAATCAGAAATAAAATTGTTTGAGATTTTTAAACTAATCAATAAATATTAATATAATTAAACTTGATCAGCAGACATCACGAACACTATACTCTCTTTAAGTTTTTTTTTAAGTAAAGAAATTCAGTAAAGAAATTCAACAATGAAATGCCGTAGCGGTCTAAAAAATTGCTTTTACGAGTTGATTCCTCTACAATGGCGTTCGACCGCTCGCTACTTGCAAAGAACAGTTCCAGAACTTGCTGCAAACTCTCTTTCAAATCTCTTCTCCTTCGATAATTTCCTTACTCTGACTACACCTGTCGCAAAGCAGTTCACAGTTAGCGTTTGCCTTGCTTAACTCCTTTTGACATGCGTTATGTCTAAACCATTGTCCTTTTCATCTACCCAAATGTTAGTGTAATTTTTCTAAGACAACACAAAATTGCTTATCACTAGATATTAATAATAATTACAATATAGTCATATTTGAATAATTAAATGCCGTGAATATTAAAATTGTGCCATAAATAAAAACATGTACATTTAAGTTGTAGATCTACACGAGATATATTACACACAATGTTCCTAAAACGAAATTGAAATATCTGTGTCTAGATGTTACAATTTATATATGAAACAGCATAATGTATAGGTAACTAAAAAATATATTATATTTATTAATAAATAAATTAGATTTTAATACATCTTAATTAATTGTTGTATTATTTTTTCTAGTCGTTGCGTAATTTATGTACAATTAATTAATTATTACTACTAATAGAGAAAATGTATTTTTTAATTATATAAAAATATTTGTTTTTGTTCATTGAAATTTGTTTTATTAATTTGTATTATATCGAAAATTGTTAAACATTTTGTTATTTTACATCATTTTGTTTTTAGTACTAGGAGACTGATGTGCAAAAAAAATCAATTTGCAATTTAGTATAAAAAAGGTGGTTCCTGATAATTATCACATTATTCAAATAAAATTGTATTCGAAGTTTAAACTTAAAAGGAATATTTTAATTTATTAATCATAAATTAAAAAAGTTGTAGGCAAATGTAACAAGTTTGTAACAAGCTGTATATAACTGAATAAATTATGAGGGTTAGAACGAACTTGTACTTTTATAATTGTATTAAAAAAATTGTAAGATATGAAATATTTTAAGGTATCAAGCATTTGTATTGTAAAATATGCATATTTTCCTCATTTAATTGTCTCGTATTGTATTTGTATGCTTCTTAAAGTAACATACTCTAAAAAGGAAACTTTAATCCTGATAAAAGTTTAAACTTGATTGTTAGAAATAACTACTATAAACTATCACGTGTACAGCACAATATCCAGTAGGGAAAAGAAAGGAGCATTCGGCCACAAAATATATTTTTGTAAGCAAACATATGCTAAGTTCAGAAATAACTTAACAAAGCAATTTCTTGGACCTGAGTCAAGTAATGAATGCAAACATAATAAAAAAATAACGGAAGAACCAAAGAAAATAAAATAAAGTAAAAAATAAATACAAATGCCTGAAAGCGTCCCATCCCCAGGGACCATTCGGTCAGAGGAAGGGGAGCTTTCAGCCATATATACAAAACATTTCAAAAAATGAAAAAATACAAATAAAAACATAAAACTAAATTTAATATCTTAAAACAGTCAGTTGACAACCAAAGTATTAAAATTATAACAGAAGTGAAAATATGATGAAGTTCTTATTGTTCCAGATCTTAGACGAGTTTTTAATTTGCTTATTGTATCTTCGTTGGACACCTCACTTATGCCATCAATAAGAAGTAAATATAAAGTCGTTGACAGATTGACAGACCCTTTCTTCTTAAACATTTTTATTTTTGTTGTCTCTTGTAATTTTTTAAAAATTTAGGCAACAAAATGGAATAATTTAGCTTTAGCTTTAAATTTCATTAAAACAAAATCCCCATTATTCAGATCCTCTCACTTAATTTCTTCCATAGATTCAAACTCGTCACTCAAATCTTCATCGGAATTGGGAGGAAGGAACACTGCATTATTATTACTGGACGATGAATCAGAATCGGCTTCAACCTTAAACCTTTTTTTAGGATGTTTGTTTTCATTTGACTCAAAAGCCTTTTTTTTGTTTCTCTTTCTCCTTCAGTTTCTTCCAATAAATCTTTTTCTGGAGAGTCGGCATAAAATCTTGTCGGCAGACGGAGAGTCGGCAGACACCAGGTATCCGTTTATTTTTCTTTTCGTATATAGTTTCTTTTCGTATTCCCTTTAGAAATCGCCTTAAAATTTCTGGTGTAACTTTTACTTGTTTCTTAACACTGCAAGATGGTGTAGCTGACAACATTATTATCTTCTTCTTCCCAACCTACTGCAGTCCTAAGTGGACGTGGACCTTATTAAAAAGAGTTACACACTTGCCTCACCTCCGTTTTTGCTCGGTGCAGGTCTTCAACTACATCATCGGCCCATCTCATGCGGGGCCTTCTTCGAATCCTTACCCCGCTCGGCTTTCCATACAGGACTCCCCCAGGAAACCTCTCGTGCGACATACTTTCTACGTGCCCTAGCCATCTTTATCGTCCTTTTTTAATAACCAAAACTTAGTCGGATTCCCCGTATAGTCTCTTTAGTTCTTCACTTCCGTTCTCCATTTATGCAGACCAGGACATAGATTTTTCTGAGAACATTTCTTTTCTAGATTTCTAATATCTGCTTACTATCTTCATATATATTGTGATCTTTGCAAAGCAGGATAAGTTTTGAAAGCATAAGGCTTTCTACACTGCGTACCTACATCTGTTTTCTGCCGCTATCCTTTCCTTAATCTCGATGCTGATGTCACTATTTTCTTCAACTACTGATTCCAGATACTTAAACTTATCACACGTTGAGAAGCTGTAGTTTTGACTTTGCTCTTCTCGTTGCCTCTGATGTCTACACGTTCGCATATATTTTGTCTTTTCTCGGATTATTTCCAGCCCTTGTCTCTTGGCAGTCACTTCAAATTTTTCAAAAGCTCCTCCTAATGCCGCTCTAGACGTTGCCATTAAGAGCATATCATCTGCATATGCTAAATGCTGGCTCAATCTATTATATATGGTGCCTCCAAGGTTCGTGCTATTGGCCCTAACTGTTTTAAGTACAGGTTGAATATCACTAGTGATAAGGGATCCTCCGGCCTTAATCCTCTTCCAATGGGGAAGCTGCCCGACAACAGAATTGACAAGTTGACAACCACGGACCTTAGGACCGCCAAGGTCCGTGGCTTGTTCGTATAGACCCGGGACTTCCCAAGGAAAATCCCAAAGAAAGAAGTCTGGAACGGTCAAATCGGGTGATCTTGTGGAGAAGTGCAAATCGCAGCAAAAGGAGAGATTTAATGGCCGGGAAATGATTGCTGTAGAATGTCCACTGTCTCGCGTGCTGTGTGTGCGGGCCGTCTTGCTGAAACGACATATTCTCCAAACACAATTCCCCAAGTTGCGGCCGCAAGAAGTCGTTGATCATGGTTCTATAGCGCTCACCAGTTACAGTGTTGCTGACCTCATCCTCCACTGTTGGGACTTTGTATGGGAACATCTTCAAGTCTTTCACCAAAATTCGCTGTAAAGACCGTCTACTGATACCCAATTGCCGGCTACATATGCATCTGTCCGGTGTTGACCCAGCATCATCGAACCGAGCGGCTAAACGCCGCAGTGTTTGTCCAGTTGATGTCAGACGACCAGCGAGTCGACGACGAAATTCACGTTAAGCCAAAATCACCGACCGATAATTTGTCAAAAACATTGTCACAATTATTCCGCGTTCTTGGGGAGTGTATCGATCCATGGTTTGTCTACGTGTATTCTGCTTCTGTTTTCTTCACAAATGTCAAACTCCCGATGACAGAAGACGCCATTTGCAAAAATGAGACCATCTTGGGTGATGACTTTTGCCCCATCTAGTACTAGCAAATAACTGATAGGTCAGATAAAAGTCAAGAATATATTTCTAGATTTCCCCCGTAATTATTTGAAATATCCATGTAATTTCGTTTAATTTCTATAATATCAATAATATAGAAGTTACTAATATTTCGACACGATAAGCATAGCGTCCTCTAAGTACGAGGGTTGCCTTTTATATTTCGGGATTAGGGCACAAAGACAAATATTTATCATTGAAAATGGCTTTACTTTTTCCCAAATATTCTCCAGTAAGATAAATACACTTTAGCATCGTTGAAACAAATCCTCCAAAAAAGTGTTTGGAACTCATCTACCGCTCCTTTGGGAAGACCTAGCAATTTATTTTTGATGTGCGAGAATAAAAAGAAGTTACTGACTGCCAAAGCAGGACTAAACGGCGGATGGCCAATCAAACTCACGTTTCGAGTGCCCATAAAGTGACTTGTTTGAGCCGATGTGTGTGAGTTCGCATTGTCGTGGTAGTGAATGATTCATCTTTGGCGGTTGGTTTTCTTCTTTCTCTGAAGACTTCTGGAAAACAAATGGTTGTGGACCGTTAGGAATTAACCGTTCTACATTGAACCAATGGTTTAGTTTCCAATGTCCATTTTTTTTCCGAAAAAAACAGACGACCATTTGCTTCGTGTGCGAACAACTTTTGTTGGATTTGGCTCGTCTTGAAAAACCCATACATCGACTGCTCTTTATTTTCGGGCTCATACGATAGGATCTACAATTATTCACCTCTACATTATGCTACATCACAATGTCGTTTTGAAACACCGCGGTCCTATTTTGTGAGCCTTTCTTTCAGGCAATTGACACTAGTCTCTTTTTGAGCAATTGACAAAGTGTATGGAATCCAACGCGAAGAAATCTTTTTGACGACCAAGTGATTATATAATACCGGTCCCACTAACGCCCAAGGGTGTCTCAATCTCACGGTAAGTCACATAGCGATCTTGCAGTATTAGTTCACGCACAACATCAATGTTTTCCGGAACAACGACCGATTTTTGATGACCTTCACAAAATTTGTTGTTGGGCCGAACTACCATCAGAATTGAATTGCGTAAGCCATCGATAAACACTAGTTTATGATGGTGCTTCACGGACAAATGTCGAGAAGTAACATCATCGATGCACTGTTGTTGAGTTAATCCACGTCGAATGCTGTAAAAAATAAACGCACTAAAATGTTCTCGGTTTAATTTTATTTTTGACCGAGATGAATTTTTCAAGTTACTGTAAATAACACAATCTGAGTACGAATACCGCCCAAAAACGTCAAACTTTACGATAGAGACGTCAGTTGTCAACTGACAGTACTAGGGTTGCCAAATCCAGAAATATAAAAGACAACCCACGTATTAATCAAAATCTCAGACTACATTTTTAATATCATTAAATCCTCTATACCTCTAATTTTTGAATGTGAAAAAAAAATTAAATACTTGCTATTTAACGGCCTATTGCTCCGCTAATATTAATTCAATTTTGTATTATCACAATTCCCCAAGTTGCGGCCGCAAGAAGTCGTTGATCATGGTTCTATAGCGCTCACCAGTTACAGTGTTGCTGACCTCATCCTCCACTGTTGGGACTTTGTATGGGAACATCTTCAAGTCTTTCACCAAAATTCGCTGTAAAGACCGTCTACTGATACCCAATTGCCGGCTACATATGCATCTGTCCGGTGTTGACCCAGCATCATCGAACCGAGCGGCTAAACGCCGCAGTGTTTGTCCAGTTGATGTCAGACGACCAGCGAGTCGACGACGAAATTCACGTTAAGCCAAAATCACCGACCGATAATTTGTCAAAAACATTGTCACAATTATTCCGCGTTCTTGGGGAGTGTATCGATCCATGGTTTGTCTACGTGTATTCTGCTTCTGTTTTCTTCACAAATGTCAAACTCCCGATGACAGAAGACGCCATTTGCAAAAATGAGACCATCTTGGGTGATGACTTTTGCCCCATCTAGTACTAGCAAATAACTGATAGGTCAGATAAAAGTCAAGAATATATTTCTAGATTTCCCCCGTAATTATTTGAAATATCCATGTAATTTCGTTTAATTTCTATAATATCAATAATATAGAAGTTACTAATATTTCGACACGATAAGCATAGCGTCCTCTAAGTACGAGGGTTGCCTTTTATATTTCGGGATTAGGGCACAAAGACAAATATTTATCATTGAAAATGGCTTTACTTTTTCCCAAATATTCTCCAGTAAGATAAATACACTTTAGCATCGTTGAAACAAATCCTCCAAAAAAGTGTTTGGAACTCATCTACCGCTCCTTTGGGAAGACCTAGCAATTTATTTTTGATGTGCGAGAATAAAAAGAAGTTACTGACTGCCAAAGCAGGACTAAACGGCGGATGGCCAATCAAACTCACGTTTCGAGTGCCCATAAAGTGACTTGTTTGAGCCGATGTGTGTGAGTTCGCATTGTCGTGGTAGTGAATGATTCATCTTTGGCGGTTGGTTTTCTTCTTTCTCTGAAGACTTCTGGAAAACAAATGGTTGTGGACCGTTAGGAATTAACCGTTCTACATTGAACCAATGGTTTAGTTTCCAATGTCCATTTTTTTTCCGAAAAAAACAGACGACCATTTGCTTCGTGTGCGAACAACTTTTGTTGGATTTGGCTCGTCTTGAAAAACCCATACATCGACTGCTCTTTATTTTCGGGCTCATACGATAGGATCTACAATTATTCACCTCTACATTATGCTACATCACAATGTCGTTTTGAAACACCGCGGTCCTATTTTGTGAGCCTTTCTTTCAGGCAATTGACACTAGTCTCTTTTTGAGCAATTGACAAAGTGTATGGAATCCAACGCGAAGAAATCTTTTTGACGACCAAGTGATTATATAATACCGGTCCCACTAACGCCCAAGGGTGTCTCAATCTCACGGTAAGTCACATAGCGATCTTGCAGTATTAGTTCACGCACAACATCAATGTTTTCCGGAACAACGACCGATTTTTGATGACCTTCACAAAATTTGTTGTTGGGCCGAACTACCATCAGAATTGAATTGCGTAAGCCATCGATAAACACTAGTTTATGATGGTGCTTCACGGACAAATGTCGAGAAGTAACATCATCGATGCACTGTTGTTGAGTTAATCCACGTCGAATGCTGTAAAAAATAAACGCACTAAAATGTTCTCGGTTTAATTTTATTTTTGACCGAGATGAATTTTTCAAGTTACTGTAAATAACACAATCTGAGTACGAATACCGCCCAAAAACGTCAAACTTTACGATAGAGACGTCAGTTGTCAACTGACAGTACTAGGGTTGCCAAATCCAGAAATATAAAAGACAACCCACGTATTAATCAAAATCTCAGACTACATTTTTAATATCATTAAATCCTCTATACCTCTAATTTTTGAATGTGAAAAAAAAATTAAATACTTGCTATTTAACGGCCTATTGCTCCGCTAATATTAATTCAATTTTGTATTCCTTCTCCTTATGTTACTTATATATAATTCTGTACACTTGTCATCGGATTCGATATGTTGTAAAATACTTATAAAGATTGGACGGTGCAAAGTTACCAATAGACTAATTAGAAACTTAATTTTATAATTAAAACGATAAAATCAAAAATTATTGCACGCTAAATATTTAGATGTAAATAATACATTTGTCATTGAATTAACTTTTTTTGTAATTTTTTAAATATTATAAAATACCTAGAGTATCTTTTGGCCATTTTGTGCAATAAATGACGAAAAATAAATTTTTTGGTGATTGAAAATTTTATTTAAATGTAAATTGTTTTAAATTATATACTATACATAAATTTCGTTTAGTTCCTTGTGAGCTGAGTGTTTTTAGTTTCATGTAAATAAAATCTCACTAATTCATTAATTTGTTTTAATAAATCTATCTCAAAGCGAGAATTTATGTTACATGCGCGGGAACGCAGAATTATGCTAGGACTGCACTCCATTATTAGGCTTTCTGTACACGACAGCGGTTTCACGGTTTGCGTTTAAGCGGCGCTACGCTCATTTGTTCATTGATTTCAAGGTCAAATAATTTGCGGTACCGCCAAATTTAAATCTACGGAAACAACAAGTTGATATATATGGAACTGTTTTCGGCACCGCTGTTTAACGCAAGTGTAGTGCAAAAAACAGTACTAAATAATGAGCTGATTATTTTTGCGATTTAAATTAGAGATTTTTTATATTCCATTTCTTACAAAAATTATATCAGATAGTTCAAATTTTAAGAACGTATCACTATTTGTTGATAATTAGGTGTGTTAATTATTTCGAAAACTTACTATAGACGTTTAGGATATTCAAATTGAGTGAAAAAAGACCGGGTAAGGGTAGATAGATTTCTGGTATTGTTGGTAAAGCCTTCTTCAATACCCTCTGTTTTCACATACCATCATTGCATTGGCTTATGAGACCAACTACGTGACACCACCTGGCTTCGAAAATCAACTTGAATATCGTTTTATTTTATTTTTCATACGTAAACTTGTATACCTATATGATTACATAAGGTCTTAAAAATTAACTTGAGTTTAGAAAACAACATTCAAATTCATTCTCGAGGCCAGGTGGTACACGCCACCCTGGCCTCGAGGCCAAGGTGGCGAGGCCAAGGTGGCGAGGCCAGGTAAGCGTTGGTCTCATAAGCCGCTTCAATGATGCTATGTGAAAGCAGACGGTACTGAAGAAGCATGTACCACCAATGCCAGAAATGCATGTACCCTTTCAACAGTCAACCACATTCGTCCATTACAGGACACAAGCCTCCCGGGTTTGCTTCCACTATTTCCTATTCTGTGTCTCTTGTATCCAATTTGTATGTGTACGTCTGATATCATCTGACCATCGTGTTGGTAGTCATCTCCTATTTCGATACGCGTCTTGTCTAAGCCTCCACTCTATAATATTCTTCGTCTACCTGTCATCCTGCATTCTCGCAATGTGCTCCGCCCAATTCCATTTTAAGATTGCAATTGGCTCTACTGCGTCAATCAGTCTAGTTCTTCTGCGCAGCTCAATGTGTGGTATGAACTCTATGGATCAGTCCTGGCATTGACCTTTCCATTGCACGTTGCGCCACTTTTCTTAACGATCTTTTATGTCAATGTTAAAGTCTCGGCGCCATAGGTTAAAACAAGCAGAGGACATTGGTTGAAAACCTTTCATTTTAAACAAGTTGGTAAATCTGCCTTGAATACATGTCTCAAGTTTCCAAATGCGACCGACCTATATTAATATCATATCAGAAGGGGGGCTTATTTTTAAAAAACAACTGCCTAACCACACATAATATAATTTGTCTTAACGGAGGGGGGGGGGGGTCAGTACAGAACCCCCCCTCCCCAACTTGAGTGCGCGTCTATGAACTTATATTTAAGTAGATTCGTGAGCAGTTCGGCGAAATAGTGTCGCCCTGCCGAGCTCTGTTTACTTTAAATTTATTTGTGCACTCCTAGAATCTTACATTAGCCGTAGAATTCTCGTATATAGTCATTATTAAAGCATATCGATAGGCAAATCTACTGTCTGACAGTGACATCAACCTTTGGTAGTGATTTTTGGTGTCAAATGCTTTTTCATAACCACGAATATTAAGACAAGTGGTTTGTTATATTCGATGAACTTTTCTATCAGATTCTTCAGAACCTGAAGATGGTCGCTCGTACCATACACTGAACGAAAGTCAGCCTGTTCCCTTGTCTGATAAAGGTCTAGTTTTGCATTTAATCTGTTTGTGGTGATTTGAGTAAATAACTTATACACATGAGAAAGTAGGCTGATCGGACGATAGTTTGCAAGATTTGCGATGTCCCCTTTTTTATGTATTAATGTGATGGTTGCGTTTCTCCATTTCTGTGGTATTTTACTCTGGCTAAGGCATTAATTTAAAGTAGTTCAATACTTTGGAGTAGCTAATCCCGCCCTTCGATAACCACTCGTATCATATCTAGGGGATTTATCGTTTTTTAGTTTCGACTTTTGGATCTCTTGGATAGGGATTTTTGGAATTTCCTCTGAGCCTTGATTCATAATCTAGGGAATCGGATCGTGGAGGATCTCCTCATTCTATGCAGCATATAATTCGTTATCAAATTCCTCTATTATTTTTTAACAGTTGTTATCTTGCCTTCTTTATTTCACATTGTGCAAATCTCTTTCTTCCCTTTGGAGAATCTCTGTCTGAATACTTTTAAGGTTCTGTTCTCTTCAATTTCGGTGTTGGATGTTCGGATATCACTACGAATGCTTTAGTTAAATCTTCGTTCAGTTGTTTCAGTTTTGGGAGATTTGTATCGTGTTTACTCTGCAATTCTCTTCTCTCTTTCATTGTTTTTTCTTGCTTTATGGTGTCCACTATACTTCTATTCAACGGATTTATGTCCTCGTTGCCAACTTTTGTTATTGTCTGCTTATTTGCATGTTTATCGATGTCATTTTGAAAGGCTTCTCGTTGTTGGCAGCGGTCCATTTCTTATTGTTCGTCTTCCTGATCATCTTCATTCGTTCACCTTTAGTGTTTATGGATACTTTTGATCTCTATGGCCACTGCCTATGAAGAAGGTATTTAAAGCTTTTACATCATGGATTATTTCTTTTCTGTTGGAGATAATAAAATCCATTTCATTTTTTGTGTTCCCATCGGTGCTAATCCATGTCCATTTTTGTTGCGGGTTTTTATCAAAGAAACAGCTCATAGAGTAGAGGCCAGAGCTTTTACTCTATGAGAAAAGGCCATCTACCCATACCTGATCTTTTTAAGTGAATTTGAATATCCCCAACATTTATAGGCAGTTTTCGAAATAATTAACGCACATAATTATTATAGCAATTGTTAGCATAGTCATGGGAATTCATTTTAATTCTCATATAGCGGAGCTGTCCGCATCGTAGGGAAATACGGAGGAAAAGTGGGAAATACGGAGGAAAATTCTTGCTAGGTATGTGTTCGTTTGTTGCGTAAAATTTGTCAATAAAACTTGTTTATTGCATTAAATTTGTCAATGACCGTCAAATAATCCATCACAACCACGCTTTATAGCAGTTATTCACTCGTAATTTTCGTCATTTTCTTCTAACGACTATCCATGCATTGATTGTGAAGCCTTCGATGATTTTAACAGTTAAAGTTCGCACAGTTACCGGTTCTAATTCGTAATTATTTTTGGGACATAATTTCGCAGTCCATTTCCTGCAACTCTTCATTGATTAAAGGCTTCTCATGTGATTTTAGCAAAGTTTGAAGTCTCCCTGTGCGATTAAAAAGTGGGTTAAGAACTTTAAAGAAACTTCATCAATGACAATAAAGAAGCCTGGAAACCAAAAACAGTACGTATTCCGGAAAACAACGAACATGTAAGGGTGGCAAGCGAAAGAACCCTTGTAACTCAGCTTGCCAGTATGCCACTACACTTGGAATTTCCAACAGAACGGTTAGACGGATTTTACACAACGATCTACACTGCCATTCTTACAAGATCCAAATTTATCAGGCTTTAAAAAAGAAGATTAGTTGAACAGTTCTATGAAGACATGTTGAATTTAATTAATGAAGACGAAGATATTGTAAATAATTTATGGGTGAGTCACAAGGACCATTTCCATGTGTCCGGTTACGTCGGCATCAGAACTTTAGGTTTTGGAGACGGAATCCTAGACAACTGCATCAGCAACCTCTCCAATCCGCAACAGTTACTGTGTGGTGCGCTATCAGGGCCCTACTATTTAGAATATGATTAAGGTAATGTTGTGACAGTCATTTCATACAGATACGCAGACATGTTGCAAAACTTTTTTACTCCACAACTTCCTCAGCACGAAGTAAACGAGGAGACACTTTTTCAACAAGACGGAGCAACCTCTCACACGACAAAGTAAACATGAATGTGTTAATGCACGTGATCTCTTTAAATAAAGATATCGCATAGCCTCCCCGTTCAGCGGACTTAACAAAGTGCGACTTTTTCTTGTGGGGTTACCTGAAAAGTAAAGTGTGTATCAAGATAACCCATCAGTTGAACAGTTGAAGGATTGAAAGACAGGATCCCATAGAAGGTGGTTTAAATCCCACTGGCAATGCTGCGTAATGTGATGAATAACTTCAAGGCTTGTGTGGAACAATGCTCACGCCTGGACGGAAGTCATCTTACTGGAGTTATTTTTAAAATTTAGTTATATTTCTTAGCAAAACTTATTTGCATTTTTTACAGCATTTTAAAATCGCTCTTTTCTGTCCCACCTTTATCTGCAATATTTGAATATAATTTTCATAATTTACGTTAATTCCTTGCATAAGATCTTCTAAACTTTATATCATCCAAACATCCTTCATACACAACTGGGTAACTTCATTCCACGCTTCGTCGATGTTTCTGATTGCTTTTATAATATTATATTGTTTCCACCAAATCCGCATGCCGTATTTATCACTTCTATCAGTTTTTTCAATGAATTGGTGCATCGTTTTCCTTAAATAATAGGCCTTGAATGCTGCTATTGCGCCTTGATCCATGAGCTGTAAGAAGGAAGTGGTATTTGGCAGTAAGAATGCTACTTCAACTGGAAAATCACTGCACAGGATTTCAAGACACAAACAGGAGTTAGACGATCCGTCGCTACAATGATCGATGCAATCAATATCGGGGTAGACAACATCGTCTATCCCGATATTATGCATCTACCCCGATATTAAGAATACCAAAAAAATGTATCGCGGATTTGTTTAAACTTTTATTTTGCGTAGGGAGTGGAGGAATCATCAAAAAACTCCACTCCCTGTTGGAATTATGTAAGTTTGGTTCCTTTATGGTAGGCGAAAATGATATTTTAGACGAAGAATAATTCATGTATAATATGAAGCAGTTTCCAAATCATTAGATTGTATTTCATTATGAATAGGAAACTTTGTATTATATAAAATCCGTAAATATGAAAATTTATTCTTTTTCGATAACCGAAAGATTATTGCAAAGTCTTTATTTTACTTAATAACTTAGCCCTTTATGGTTCGATAGTTAGTACTAGATTTTATTCCAAAAACCTCTGCTTAAGAAAAGAGTATATATTACGATATTTTGATAGTTATTTTTATTAAATAGTATTTCAACATTATATGTACAATTTTTAAAATATTTACGTAATATACGTAAAAAATTTAATACATATACATTATAAAAAAAAATCACAAAACTAGCAGTTTCTTAATACCATATTAATTTTAGTGGGTATATAATTCACTAATATCTTGACAATTTTTCAACAATTTCCTTTAGTTCTAAGTTTTAAATACGCAAATAATAACAAAAGCAATAAACTAATTTTTCGATATTTTATAATTTTAAATAATGTAGTTTTATAGGGTCAAAAGTGTTTGGTTATTATAAAGCCATGAATCTAAAGATTAGTTAAAATACAATTCAACTCTTCCAATTAAAAAATCAAAACAAACAAATCATTCACCCACTTAAATTAATATAAGCAAATGTCTTATCAAAATATTATCCAAGAGGTCATTCAACGACAAAACAACACTTTTGGTCATAAAATCACGTCACTATATCAGACTGCAACAAATTTTGTTAAATTCTATGCATTTATAAATAATAGAAATGAAATTTTTAATTCATTTAAGTGCATGCAATTCCGAAATTATGATCGTGTAGTATTTGGGAAAAGTGATATAAATATTTCATCTTGTAAATTTACAAACAAGTGATCTTTAAACAGGAACCAGCCAGGAATACAATATCGTAAGTAGTCAAACAACGCAAAAAGGAAACATTCTGAAAATAATTTTATCATCACAGTCCTATAAAGTAAAAGTCTATATTCGTGATGACATTCTGTATGACAATTGATCTGAAAACGGAGTGTGTTGAATTAAGGTGGAATGACTTCATAATAATAATAAATTAAATTATTTCGCAAAATTCGTATGTAAATCAATCTTATTATCGAACTCCATATGCCGATCAATTATTTGGAACAGCTCTGACGGTTGCGGAATTCGACCAGTCTCCAATTTCGACCATACCGGTACATCATTCAAAGTGATTTCAAACGCACCAGATTGCATCAGTTGGCCTTCGATCAAATTACCGAGGAAGAATAACATTAAACACGAGTAGAGTTTATTTTCCAAGCACCATGTCCACCAACTCGGTTGCGGTTGATTAAAATATAAAAATATATTAATGCCGCTCAAAATACACGTGATGCATAAGTATTTAAAAAGGCCCTGTAGTACAAAAAAATATATAGAAAATATCATTTCATATGTACAAACTTTTAATTATGGAATAACTACATCCATATTGAACGTTTTGATATCTGTTACATTAGATAGGTATTTAAGCAAGTATTCGCATCATTAGTAGAACAAAAGGTTCAATCATTTCTAATAGTGTGAATAAATATTTAAAACTTTTATGGTGTCAACATTTTTGTGGCGCTTTATGAAGTTTAATTGGCTTCTTGTATAAATAAATATATTGATATAGTAAAAGTTAAGCAAACTTGATTATTCAACCCCTTATTGATAATAAAATATATCATATGTATATTAATATAAAAGAACGTACCATCAGTCTAGCTAAAAATGCATTATAACCAGGCGGATCATAATTATCACCTTCTACAGAAATATATGGATACTTCTCAGCAATTATAGCTGTGTAATCACTAAAAAGCTTTTTATATCCACATGAATAACTAAAATCGATAATAAAAATTGTAGATCTATATTAAATAAGGGTTTTAATCTCATGCAAACTTGCCAATAAAAAAATTTTAGAGTAGGTGCTCCAACATTTTGGCTCAATTTAGATAAGGGCAAATCTTCATCCTCATACGTCAGTACCAGTTTTTGGACTAATATAAAACATAGTATTACACCTATAGAGCCTAAAATTTGTTTTCTAGACAACATTATACTAAAGGTTCTGATTAATTTGATATAAAAAATAATTTCTGTCACCGGAAAAATTGACAGCTGTATGATTTTGATTTATTTTCCTGCATTTGTGGTTGCATTGTTTCAATTGCATTTAGAGTCGACATTGGACAAGAGAACAGAAATACTTGAATTTCAAACTAAGGGGTCATTCTGTAAAATTTATTATCATGCACAGAGCACCAAGTGAAAATTGATTCGTTTAAACGTTAGGATTTTCTAATTTTTTAAGAATTTGGCGTTCATGGAGACCCAAGAAATCGACATAGGATATAGGACCGGAAAAAAGATACAACCATGGATGACGGACGAGATCCTTCTGCACAACAGAAGAGAGCAAAAAACGAAAGATATCAATAAATATTATGTGACTAAACAAGAAGATTCGACGAAAATGCAGGGAAGCTAAAGAACAGTAGCTAACTAACCAACGTAAAGAGATAGAAAAGCTCGAACCTCAAGAAAAGCTCAACCTTTCAGCGTACACAAAAAGATCAGAGATATGACAGGACTGCATAATAAAGCACAGGGTGGAATATTGAAAGGAACCAACAACGAGATATTCATTGGTATCGAGGAAAAGTTGAAGAGATGCAGAGACTATGTGGAGTACTCTATAACGACGATCAACCAGGTCAAAGTCCGGAAACGGCGGAAATCAATGACACAAGTCCTAACATCACAAAGGAGGAGGTTGTGAGAGCCATTAAATTGCAAAAGAAGGACAAAGCCACCGGTCCAGTTGATATTTATGAAGAGACCCTTAAGCTAATTGCACAGAGAGAAGAAGGCGCAGGACTTAAAGCATTAACGGCACTGTTTAATACCATCTATATAGCTGGCAAAACACCCACCTGGCTCACATCGGTCGTTCTGACCCTGCCAAAGAAAACGAATGCCAAAGATTGTGATGATTATAGAATGATTAGGATGATTATAGAAAATATTCCTATGCGTTATATACACTCGAATCTTCCAGAAATGCGAACAGCAGATGGATCCGGCTCAATTCGGATTCAGAAACGGCGTGGGAACACGCGAGGCACTCTTCTCGCTAAACGTACTCACACAAAAATGTAAAGATTTGAATGTAGATGTAAACGCGTACTTCATCGACTACCGGAAGGCTTTTCACTGTGTAATGCATCAGAAAATGGCAGAAATCCTGAAGGCTACAGGGGTGTACGCTGGTGACCTTCGCATCATCACTGAATTATATTGGAATCAAACCGCACAAGTAAGAGGTAATGGAGTAGGGTCTGAACAAGTAGCAATTCAGAAGGGGTGCGTCAAGGTTATGTGCGGTCTCCTCTTCTGTCCAACCTGTACTCTGAAACTATATTCAGAGAAGCGCTTGAACACACCATCATAGGCATTAAGATGAATGGTAAAATCATCAGTGATAGCTGACAACTTACTAGGTCTACAAAAAGCGGTGTACCTCATTGTTCAACACAGCAAGCGTTTTGGTGAACGTCACCAAGTCGAAACTTATGCTTTTTTCCAAACAACCCAGACAAGATCTCCTAATCATTAAAGACAGCCCCGTTGAGCAAGTACATACATTCTGGTACCTTTTTACATGCCGCGACCTCAACCTTCAGCTGCGTATGCGATTACTGCGCAGTTACGTTTATCATGTCCTGCTATATGGATGTGAAAGTTGGAGCTTCAATTCAGAGTTGGAGAAACGCATAGATGCATTCGAGATGTATCTATATCGAAGAGTACTACGCATCTCGTGGGTGGAAAAACGGACAAACGCCGAAGTCCTCAATACAATGGGGAAATCTGGGAATTATCAAAACAAGAAAACTGCAATACATCGGGCATATCATGCGCGGCGAAAATTACGAAATCCCGCGGTTGATTATCGATGGGAAGGTCCAATGAAGGAGGTCTGTGGGACGGCGCCAGAACTCATGGCTGAAAGATCCACGAAGATGGTTTGGACGAACATCTACCGAGATTTTCAGGGTTGCAGTCTCTCGGACTATAAAAGCCAATTGGGTCGCCAACCTCCACACGGAGACGGCGCCATAAGAAGAAGAAGATATTATTAATCACTTACTGCGAAATCGAGCATTGTCAATACATTTTTCTAAATCTATATGCATTGGTAAGAATATACATATGTATATCACCACTTACCTTTGTAGAACCTTTTAACAAAACCAATTTTGCTCCGAATTTGATATCAAAATCCATTTGTAACAAAATTTAACTCTACGCAATAAGCTCATACAAGCAGAATCAGACAATGGCAAACTTTCAATGTCTGATGTTCAGTCACGAATCAATACACATATAATAAAGCAATAATACACCATAAACATATTTTAGTTGGCCATTTAGTGATCTTGTAAACATAATTCAATATAAAAGCGTCTAAATGCAGAGCAATCCAATGATGCCATATCACATATCTACGAACACAGCTGTAGTCGCTTTTTCATAAAAGTTAAAATATCATGAATGAAATATTAGATTTGAAACTTGTTTTTAATAAAAATGAGAAACAAATAACCTAAATGGTCTAACCTAACGCGGCGTACCGATGAATTCGCCTACTAATAAATTATTTGAAACCAGTAAGAATCAAGTAAGAACCAATGCCAACATAATTTATTATGAAACTATTTAGGGCAATTTACTAGCCGTGTTCGTTTATTGTTCTTAGAAAGCGCTGAATAGTTCCGAACAGCTCAGTGGATGAAGATATCGTTCTTTTTTACAAGAGCACCATGCAATTTTGATGCATCTCCGCACCAATTAAGCACTAATATTTTAGGTGGTACATATGGAGCTAGTAGTATTTTAGGTGGTATAATTTTGAGTTTTATAATTAAAATTGTGAATACGAAGAAAGAAAGAGAAGGTATGAGGAACAGGAGAAAATTCATTTATAGAAGCAACGTTTACAAATGCTGCAAGATTTTGTCCAAAAACAAAACCAATTGGGTTCATATAATTTATTAATTTGATACAAAAAGTGTGTAATGTAAATATTAATATGAAACAAATATGTAATATAATTTGTTTATTTGTTCTTACATTTTTTTATTGAAAATTAAACATGTTTGCAGATAATTATCTTATTCCCATTAACAAAACTTTTAAATTTATAGGATAGGCAACATTCCCAAAAAAATGTCAGAACAACTCTTATTAAAAATTAACACCAAACATTTGAAAAAGTCCCAAGATTCTGGTTTTTCAAACGGATTTTGGACCAGTTACAAAAGAAAGTGAAATATATATTTTGTTTGATTAAAAATGATATTTACCTCTTCCAATTTCAGCTTATTATTACACAACATTTTCTCTCGACTTAAAGCCTATTTGCCTAATTTCACCTAATTATTTAAATAGGCTATAACCTAATTTCATAAATTTTTCGAATGAGTTTTAAAAGTCAGATGTAAAGTATAGATATAGTTATTTACACAAAAAAAGGGGCAACTGTTTTTTTTTTACAACAAAGGTGTGAGGTGCACGCAATAACACAGAGGTTGATGCACTAGGCCTTCATGCTCCGATAAACGAACTATTACAAACTATTTGTAAATTCAGTTACAGTAAATTCATATGCATGGGTTAAAAGAAATTTATGTATTAAATTACCACTACCCTCGTGAAATCCTTTCATAATACATATTTTGCTCTGATAGCAAACTTCATGTATGCGAAATAAGCTCACACGTGCAGAACTGCACTACGGTAAACTATAAAAATAGAACAAAATATGCTCAGTCTGGGGTCAACGGAAATACGATAAAACAAATATAAAAACATTTCTTTAAACATTTATTACAGTCCAAACATTGTTAAATTAAATTATTTCAACTTCAAAAGTAACAAACTGCGATGGCTTTACACGGCGTCATTTTAGACAGAGCTACTAATGTCGTTTGTAAAAGCTATCACAAGGTCTTAAAGCGATCTTAACGGAATAACACGGTCATAAAGCGATCTTAACGCAATAACACAGAGTATAAAAGCAAAAATAAATGTTCTCTAGTCGTAACATATGCTAAGTCTATTGAGTCAGTAACAAACTCACGATAACGATTATAACGCTTCTCTCGAGGATGTGCTCTTTAATCTGCAAATGTTTTGGTAATAATGCACAGCATATAATCGTAGTCTAAACATTTATAACGGTCGTCGAAATAGGTACGCAAATGTAAATTAGATGATATTTTGTACAAATAGAGAATCGCCTTCTGAACACTTGTAAATTTGAAAGTATCTTATCCAAATGAGTACGCAAGTAATGAGAGTTTCCTCTCGTCCAAACATCTTACAAAATGTACAATTAATTGTTTTTCATCGTCTCACTAAACAACTTATCGGTAAGTACACATTTATTAGGTTTGTTGACTAAATTATAACCACTACATTTAACCAATTTCTTCTAATGTTTTCTGCCTTGGAAAGTACAAAATTTAAATGATTAAAAATTTTCAAATGAATCTTTTCACTTCATTATTTGCGTTATGGGGATTTTGGCAGTAGAACTCAAATACATCTACTAAGTGCACAAGTATTCCATAATGATTTTCACCGTGTCAAAAAATTTACTTCTCTTATAACTAGAGAATCTCTTACCTTTTATAGATTCATAACTTCACACTGTACCTAATCAAAATATAAATTTTGCATTGAATGCAGTCAGGTTGATCACAAACTTGACTGAAACACTTAATGACAAGAAATGTCATCGTAAGAGCTATGGCACATGTGTATAAAACTTTTAGAAAATAAGCATCAGTGCCACAACACATAAGAGAAAAAAACTATTTCAGAACAAAATCAGTTTTGTATTTGGTATTCTGAGTAATTGAACCTGTGACTATGTCTGTGACAAGATATATCAAAACCATAGCCAATTTCGAGCGGATGATCTAATCATAATCTTGATTATCCCTTTGGTCTTCTTTGTTAATAATGACATTTAAATGACAGTCCCTTTCAAATAACCTTCATTTTATTGTTTGTTTTTTATTGAAAACGTTTAAAAAATTTATAATTTAACTATAAAGTTTATAGCATCTTTACCTGAAAATGGAAAAGTAGTAATAGCGTATAAATGTGATTTAAATTTCAGTTTACTAAATCTAATAACCAAATTAAGTAACTCTTAAAACATATATGTTACTATAAAATAAACCATAAGTTTACCTAACTGTATCTGAGTATTTATTTTATAAATAAAAAAAGCTGACTACCTATTGTGCAATGGAATTAATGTACGACTTAATTGTATGTCAAAATTTGGTACGTACTTGTTTACTAATGTTTTAGAACATCATGTACAATATATAAAATTTATTTCCCCTGAAAAATTATATAATCATATTATAAAGAAATTCGTTGTATACGAACATTTATGTAAAAAAATATGGAAAATGTACTGATTAAATACAATTTTACTAATTTATATGTAATTTATTGAAAACTCAAAACTAGAACTTAAATTAATTGAAAAAAGAATATGAATGCAAGTATTTTATTTATAAATAATATATTTGTTTTACAAAATAACTCATTTCTAGTTTGTTTTTAAATATATTATAAAACAGATAAAGTACCTTCCCCATAATCTTTATTTTGAAGCTTTCTCACTGTTTTGTGAACTGCACTCTGTTTTTACTTTCTGCGATTTCTTCAGGGTTGCTTCCATATGAACTCTAGTATGTAATTATTTTAGTTCAGGTTCTGTCATATAATTATGATTTCTCAAATCCAACTGCATATATTCTAATTTGCATATATTATTTCATGTTACAGTAATACATTTATTCTTGTTCCCGATTGTTTACTTATAATCATCCGCTCGAAATTGGCTCATGTCTGCGGCGAACCTGTTCCAAAAGAATCGTGTAAGAATGACATTTAAAATTTGAATGACGTCTGTCATTTTGGAAGCAGCCTTAATTAAATAAGTAATTACGCCTCTTTCAAATTATTCGGATGATACTTGAATAAATTACATTCCAGTAATTAGGGTTAACATTCGATAGAAATGGCAGCACGGAATACAAGACGTACGGTTCCAGATAATGAAAATACAATCGCTTATGTTCAATGTGATGGCTTGGTAAGCATTTCCAAGACTAATCATTCAATGTAACACAAGATTAATAAAATTTCAATACTTATATCTTGTATTTTTTTATATATAGGTCGTAATGAAAATGGTCAAACATTGTCATGAAGAATCGACAAGTAATTTGGACATTGCACAAGGTGCTTTATTGGGTTTAGTAGTTGATAATCGTTTAGAAATCACTAATTGTTTTCCGTTCTCGAAACAAGGTGATGAGAATATGGATGAAGAGGAATATCAATTAGCTATGATGCGCCGTTTGAGGCGTGTGAACGTTGATCATTTTCACGTGGGATGGTACCAGAGCTCTGATGTAGGGAACTTTTTAAATCTTCCACTCCTAGAATCGCAATATCATTATCAGACATCCATTGAAGAGTCAGTTGTATTAATCTATGACACCCAGAAATCATCACGTGGCTTTATAACGCTAAAGGCATATCGTTTAACACCACAAGCGATTGAAATGTACAAGGATGGTGAATTTACTCCAGAAGCATTATTGAAACTTAAAATGGGCTACGAACATTTATTTACTGAAGTGCCGGTAGTAATTAGAAATTCACCCCTAACAAATATTATGATGTCTGAATTAGCTGAACTCGTTCCAGAAGAGGAAGGTTCGAAATTTTTAGATCTGGGTACTGCATCAGTATTAGAAGGTCAGTTGCGGAATTTAATGGATCGTGTGGATGAATTGAATCAAGAAGCGATTAAATTCAATCGCTATCAACAATTAGTAAGTCGCCAACAGCAAGAGAAACATCGTTATGTGTTGAAGCGTGCTTCGGAAAATGCTGCAAGAACGGCGAAAGATGAGCCGCCATTACCGGATGAGGATCTTAATAAAATGTTCAAGCCGCATCCGGTTCCGCCTAGGTTGACACCGATGCTAATTGCTGGGCAAATCAATAAATTCAGTCAACATATTTCGCAGTTCTGTTCACAATCATTGGCCAAACTCTATCTTACACAAGCGTTGCAGAATGCTAAAGAAGCAAATGTTAATCCTTGAATTATGCACATTTTTTATGTTTAATAATAAAAATATATTCAATGATTTGACTCTTAAAAATTGTTTTACTTCATATGAATTTTAATAGAGCATAAAACAGTTTCTTCTAAGTCAGGAAGTGGTTATTGAAATTTTAACAATAAAGATTTGTTTTAATTAGTTTGTTTATATTCGAATCAATTGTCTTTCATCTGGTTCGTACATTTGCTAGGTTCTTAGAAAACCCTTGACGAGGGGATCATTTTTTTTGTCTCTTACTTTTCAATTAATTTATTTTCCACTTTCCCTATTGTGAACATTGCATTAACAATTTTTGAGTCAAATTCAGAAGGTGAATGACCATTTTCAAAGTTGAAATTATTGAAAAATTGGCTGCGATCCATATGTTTTAGCTATAGATCTGCTGCCATTTGAAATTAAATTGATGGAAATCTATTAATTTTTTAATGTTCACAGGTTAAATATAACGTCAACCGGGGTAGTGAAACCCTCAATTTTGATTAGCCATATCTCGACAACATTCACTTCAAATGATTTCATATTTTGTGGGGCCATTAACAGTTAATATCTACTATTATATGGTAGTTTTTGTTTCAGGAAAAAATGTAGATATACTTATTATTTTTTTTATCTTATTGCACATGTTTAATTATGCGTTTATTTTTAGTTACTATATAATTTCATAGTTGTACAGTACAATCTAAAATCTAGTTGTACAATGTAATGGTGTCTTAGAGTTAAGCTAATCGATACATCGTTTCTTAGTAAAAGAGCATACAACATATAATTAAACATATTTTATACGAAACCGTAATGAAGCATAGCTTGTGTGACAGGATTTTTTTTTGTGTGACAAATGTAGTGGTAGAATATAGATTTGGGCTCTTGGGTCAAGTTGACATTTTAAGATATTTATGTGCATAGTGTGTTGCATAACGCCTGACACGCACG
>WYDF02257309.1:0-19729 GCA_009867245.2 Adranes taylori
TGTATCAAGTATGTCTTCTCTATTTGTTACTGTTTGTCCTTTTGTATTTGTTACTTTGAAGATATTCTTTCTACCATGCGTGATACGTGTTCTTAAATGTGTTACGTGATAAATACACACATTTAAGAATAAAGCTTCCGACTACTCTAAAAATTCAGACATCCCGTATGCATTCACGACCTAAGAACACAAAGACGGCATGCTTTGATTCTATCTTTCGCATTCAGCGGTGCGTTTGATATTTTCGCGCCATATTTTTTTCTAAAAGGATTTAATTTTATTTATCAATTTATATTTATATTATTAGGTAGCTAATGAATTGTTATTAAATTGATTTATTAAATTAATTCATGTTGGATTAATTAACCAATGTTTCTTAATCAAACACGCAACATGGATAAGTAAACTGTATACTTTTTCTAACGCAAACCACTAATAATAATTGTAGGTCCATTTTTTTGCAAGAAAATAAATATATTTAATGTATTTAGCAAACGGATAATAATTATTAATTATTTTTTCCCGGGCCGCTTAAGAAACACTGAAAAAGACTGCACTTGGAAGCTAGCTTCCGAATAAATTTATAAATTACCTTTTACATACTTTTTATTTATGATTCTATGTGGGTTGCTTTCTATATTTTCGGATTTGGTAATCCTAGTACTACCGACTGACAACTGACATCTCTATAGTACAGATTGACATTTTTGATATTCGTACTTCGAATGTTTTAAGCAATGAGCGCTATTTGTGTTGTTTATATTAACTTGCAAAATTCATCTCCGCCAAAAATGGAATTAAATCGTGAATATTTTCGTGCGATTATTTGTTTGACAACTGTCGACGTGGACCAGTATTTATCGATGATTCACCGAATTCAGTTGTGGTCGTAGTTTGCTCAACGACGAATTTCGTGAAGGTCATCTAAAATCGGTTGTCCTGGCAAACATTGATGATGTACATGAACTGATACTGCAAGATCGTCATGAGACTTATCGTGAGTCTGAGGTATAATCATTTAGTCGTCAAACAATTTGTTCGCGAAAAATCCAAGTGTCTTTGATCACTCAAAACATGTCTACGATATCGTGACAGATGACGAATTGTGGGTCTTCATGCATGAGCCCGAAAATAAACAGCAATCGCCTGTGTGTGGCTTTTTCAATACCAAGCAGTTCTACACAAGCAAAATCCAACACAAGCAGTCAAATCCAACACAAGCAGAAAAACTGGATATGTCGCAACGGTGAATCCTAAATGGTACACAACCATTTGTGTGCCAGACGTCTTCGGAGAAATAAGGAAAATCAACCGCAGACGACGAATCATTCATCATCACGGCAATGCGAGCTCGCGCACATCGGCTCAAGCAAGTGTTTTTATGAGCACTTACAAGTCGATTTGATGGGTAATCCGCCAATTCGTCTTGATTTAGCATCCAATGATTCCTTTTTATTTCGGTATATCACTTACAAATATTTTGAAAAACAATAAAATTTTAGATTTTAAATATTTGTTTTTGTTCCCTAATTCCGAAATATAAAAGGCAAACCTCGTATGTGAAAGATCACACCAAAAAAAGTTGATTGATTAATATCATTAAAAATTATTCTGTTTTAATTCGGATTAGACTGCAGAATATGAAAATCGTAGATGGCAAAGGCGAATACAAAAATATGGTGGATGTGTGGCTAAAAGTCATCTATAACGATGGTCCTCTAGAGCTTTGGAAAGGATTTACTCCTGTACTTGTTAAAAATGGGCCTACTTTTGTCATCATTTTGGTCGTTTACGAGAAGTGTATGCATTACTACAAACAGTATTTTATGTAGTAAATTACTTCAATTGTATCAAATTACTTCAAAGATATATAAGACTCATTTTGCTGCATACCGCAGGGTTCAATTATATATCCGTTTTATAAGACAAAATGTACTTACTAGAAAAATATAAAACATATATCAATAAATTGTTTGAATTTATAATAACTATTATAAATAGATCCAGTTTTACTGACAAAAATAATAGTAACATAGTATTTTAATAAACTTACATCCTGTTACTGTTAAACATATTTACTGTTAACGAGCTATCCACTTCAGATGTAAAACCATCCAATGCGAGAAGTCTATTAACACAAAGGATGACAAGCTTAACAGCTTGTTGAAAATAGGTGGATGAAATAAACGTTAAGCCATAAAAAATCTTTCGGTCAAATTCACAGTACTGTGTGTCCACTTATCCCCTATTTTAACTTCCTATAACTTCTAAACGGTTCAGGATAGAAATGTGCGGTTTCCACTTAAAAGTTTCATTTTAGTACAAGTTTTGTCTGAATAGATTCATTTTTTTCTATCGATTTCGATTACGTCTCTGTAGAAAGTTTCCACTGTATCAAGTATGTCTTCTCTATTTGTTACTGTTTGTCCTTTTGTATTTGTTACTTTGAAGATATTTTTTCTAAATGGCTGATTTTGACAATCTTTTTGTTGACTTTTTTAATGGAAGACCCAGTGTATTTTTTCCTAATTTGAAAGAACTAATCTTCACCTATTCAGCGATGTAAGGTTTTTCTAATTTGGATAGCAAGTGACTGAGGATTTCATTTTTAAAATGAGAGATGTAAAGTAGAAATCACGTAACCGAACATCAATTTGCTTAGTTCTTTTAATCATAGTAGGTTTTATGTAAATGCCAAATTTATCAACTTTGAATGATTTTTTGTTGACTTTTTCAATGAAACACCCAGTATATTTTTTTCTACTTTATTAAATGTTTTTAGTTCATTAAAGTACGAGTGGTAGTTCATTAAATTTTCAATGTGCCGTCCTTCTTGATGAATACAGTTGTTCCAACGTAGATATAAATTTGTAAAGGCCTTTTGCAGTATATCTTCGGTTAAATGTGTCACGTGATAAACACACACTCACTTAAGAACGAAGCTTCCGACTTCTCGTAAAAATTGCTTCCGACTACATGTCACATGCAGGCACGACCTAAGAACACACAGGCGGCATGCTTTGAGTTTTCTCCGCCTATGGTCGACACGTTTGACTATTTTTATTACGTGTTGAACGGCATCATTTGAGTATTATTTCTTTCGCATTGAGTTTGATATTTTCGCGCCATAGTTTCTTCTAAAAGGATTTAATTTTTTTATCAATTTATATCTATATTATTAAGTAATGAATCGTTATTAAACTTGATTTGTTAATTAGCTAAATTAATGTATTTTGGAGTAATTATCCGGTAACATACTTTAAGGATGCGTACTGTGATCAAATAAACCAGTGTTTCTTAACCCATTATGTCCCACCATTAATGTTTTTTCCATTTTTTCTGTAAAACTTTGACAATTGACAAGCGCTAATTGTGTTATTTACAGTAATTGGCAAAATTTATCCAACCATAAATGGAATTAAATCGTGAATATTTTCGTGCGACTATTTTTTACTTTCGACGTGGACCAGAATTTATCGATCATTTACCGTATTTAATCGTGGCCGTAGTTCGCTCAACGACGAATTACGTGAAGGTCATCTAAAATCGGTAGTTGTTACGACAACCATTGATGATGTGCGTGAATTGATATTGCAAGATCGTCATGTGATTTATCGTGAGATTGAGGCATTAGTGGGATCCCATTTGGTCGTAAAAAAATCGCACATCATTTGACAATCACTCAAAGAGGCTCGTATCAATTAGTTGAAATAAATGCTCACAAAATACAAACGCGGTGCTTCAGAACATGTCTATGACATAGTGACAGATGACGAATCATGGATCTTCGCGTATGAGCCCGAACATAAACAACATTAACTGTATGGCTTTTTCAAGACGAGTCAAATCCAACACAATCAGTTTGAAGTAACTGGTCGCCTGTTTTTTTCGGAAAACCTGGATATGTTGCATTGTTGGAACGCAGAACGGTCAATCCTAAATGGTACACAACCATTTGTTTGCCAGAAGTCTTCGGAGAAATAAGAAAAATCAACCATGAAAGACGAATCCTTCTTCACCACAAAAATGCGAGCTCGCACTCATCGGTTAAAATAAGTGTCTTTATAAGCACTCAAAACCTCGATTTGATGGGTCATCCGCAATTTCGTTTTGATTTACCATCCAATGATTTTTTCATTCCCGTCTATCAAAAATAAATTGCGAGGTGAACATTTTTCGACATCTGAAGAAGCAGTTGATGCGTTCAAAACGATTTTTTCGAAGGTATCTAAATCGGAGAAAACATGCTTCGATAATTGATTTAAATGAATACAAAAATGGTGTAACAAAGCATGTTACGAGAATTAAATTAAATCGATTAAATAAATAAATTATGTAAAACCCGGCACTGGGTCAAAGCCAGTTAATAAATTTAAACGCATTTATTGTTTGATAAATAAAAGATACGAAGCCATCACATTCTCGCGTATATTGTATGCTTGTCGAATATAGTATAGCAGAGAATTATATTATGATGTTATTCACTGTCGCTGTGTGGTGTGAACCCGCTAAGCGTTGTTTGCAATATGTACGTTGCTATAATATGTAACTATGCTAGCGGCACTTGATCTAATAAATAATGTGTGCTGTCCGCTTGCTCTATGAGTACCGTACAAGATGAAAATAATATGTATACTGCTCCCGCTGCTACTCCATGTATAGCCTGCTGCGTTCTACTGTAACGTGTGAGTGCCGCCGAGAGAGGAGTTGTGTGTTGTGTTCCACATAGGGTGGAAGTAATACCGAGATTTACATAGGATTATGTAAGGAGACCGTAGCGAGTAATAAATAACGTGGGGTTGGCTACAGACTGACCAGTAAACAGAGTTATGGCTCAGGCTTATAAATAGCGACATTTTGAATAGACTAATTTTTTGAGAACTCGAAGATAAGACCAGCTGCAGCAGCAGGCAGCATCAGCCATCAGCCAAGCCAGCACAATGCCGAGACACCAGACAGAGCGACAGTTGCACATATTTTATATGCCATCTACTATCATGTATTTTGAATAGCTTCGTTTCTCTTACCACCGCACCTTCAACCTATCTCATACACCATTAGAGTGTATAAGATTAGTCGTACGCATAACCGTGGCACGTTGTAGTCACGAAAGCCCTCGTATCATCTACGCATAATCGTGGTGTTGCGATAGCTTACAGTGTCTCCTATTTACCCTTACCACTAAAGAGTATAAGAACACTCGTACGCATAACCGCGATTGGTCTTAGTCACGCAAGTCCTCTTACCACCTACGCATAACCGTGATGTTACGCTAGCTTATAGTGTCTCCTATCTACCCTTATCATTAGAGTGTATAAGACCAATCGTACGCGTAACCGCGATTAATCTTAGTCACTCAAGCTCTTGTGGCACCTACTCCGTAGTGTTACTATAGCTAGTGGACTCCTAGGATTCCTGCCTGCTCCGTTATTCATATCGTGTAAATAGATTTACCCCGCCTTTCAGTTGCATTATTAACTATTTGTACATGCTTTCCGCACTATTACTGTTTTGTTTATATAATCACCGTACTTATACTGTTTTATTTGCATCGCTTAAATATTGTTTTGTTTATAATGGAATCGCTATTATTTATTTGTTAACAGTCATTGGTGCGGTATTGTTTAAATTTAACATTTGATTAGTGACATTTGCTTGTGAATTTATATTTCTTTCTTTGTTTATATTGTCAAGAAGACCAATAGACGTTATTTTGTTAAATTGTTAAATGCTGTTTCATTAATTAACAATTACAATATGTTCCAGCTGCCCACAAGAACGTGACTCTCTGGACAACTCACGTACTCGTAGCTACTCGTGGCCTCAGTAAGTCCACAGAGGACCGGAGGAACTATAGGAGCGGTTCCAACGTGCGGTCTCACGTTAAACTGACCTGGCGTCCGAGAATTCATTTAAAAGGCAATCCTCGTATATGAAGGAGTAGGACAATAAAAGTTGATTGATTAATGTATCTAAAATACACAAGTGTGTAGAAAATAATTATACACCATTAGTGTAATTGCACTAATAAGATGTCAAACAATAAAATAATCCTATAAAACTGTTTGGAAATACGAAAAAGAAGTTGAGCCTCCTCTGACAAGTCGCTACTCCTAGAATTGTTGTATTTCATAATGTAGTGGCGGATCCTGGGGGATGGCTATGGGAGCATTGGCTACCTCCTAAGGAGATTATCTGACCAAATTTTTATTTCAATAAATATATTTTGGTTCTTTTTATTTTCTATCAAGATTATTAATAATTTATCAAAATTTTATCATGAATGTTGCTCTTTAAGAGCTTACTTTATTATGTTCTACAGATACATACTTATTTATGAGTTTACTACTTTTATTTTGAAAGCATTTTTGTTTTAATGTATCATGATTATTTTGAAATAGAATAGCCACCCTCTGGCATATTTTCTGGATCCGCTACTGTCATAATAAGTCAGAAAGAATATCTGAATACTGCTTAAATAATAAATTATTCTATTTTAATTCGAATTAGAATGCAGAATATGAAAATGGTAGATGGCAAAGGCGAATACAAAAATATGATGGATGTATGGCTAAAAGTCATCTTTAAAGAAGGTCCTCTAGCGCTTTGGAAAGGATTTACTCCTCTATTTGTTAGAAATGGGCCTACTTTTGTCATCATTTTCGTCGTCTACGAGAAGTGCATGCATTACTACAAACAGTATTTTATGTAGTAAATTATTTCAATTGTATCAAATTACTTCAAAGATCTTAAGACTCATTTCAGCATACTGCAGGGTACAATTATATAACCACTTTATAACACAAAATGTTCTAAAAAATATAAAACATTTATTAATAAATTGTTTTTATTTATAATAATTATTATAAATAGATCCAGTTTTACTGGCAAAAATAATAATAATAACATAGTATTTTAATAAACTTACATCCAAAAAACATTCATACATAGATATTATAGTTATAAATGTAATAATAGTAATAATCATATATTTAAAATTAATAATGCTTTGTACAAAATATCTATACAAAATGAACGTCAAATTAACATGAATTAAATGATATAATAAAAGAATTGGAAGATATATTTAATATGATATGGTTAAAAAAAATCTTACAGAATATATAATAAGATTAAAATTATTTTGTAGTCTTATTATTTACCAGACTATATTCTTTACAAGAACAATTAAAATTAATTTTATTTATTTAATTAATTAATCATTGTGGCAGTATCATTTCTCCTGATCTTAAAAATAAAATCCTATAACACAGTGCAAAACAGAGTAAATAAACAAAATAAACAAAGTTGTTCAAATAATTTGGTAAAATAAAACAAAAAATTCTGGAAATTCATCTTCATCAAATGGAAATTCAGGAATAATACAAGTTTCAAAATCTTGTTTCTTCTCGAACGAGAGTTTATTTCTAAACTTTAATATTCAATTTTGGCTAAATATTTCGATAATTCTTATAATGTATTTTGGGATAATTCACACAGCTGTAGAACCTGATAAATTTCTAACTGGGATAGACGAGTTTTTCTAAATGTCCATACATCGTTAGAAATATGAACTTGACTGAAATTTGTTTCAGAGAAGCATATGAGGGCTCGTCAAAATGGAATATAGACAATGGGTAGGAAATTAATGATTTCTTAAAGTGACGTAAAATCAAAATGACTTTGATTTCCCTTATCTTCCTGCACAACAGAGAAATGTATTATTTTTATGCACTGTGTTGAAGGCTTAAATATGTAATCAAATATAACTTAAAAACATTCGGTATTTTTTTTAATATATTATCAATTACAATAAGAATAATCATAGAGTAATTACGAATTATTATAACAAAAATACACATAAATTGTATATATAAATAAAATGCTGTTGGTAATAAAATGCTTTCGTTTACATTTTCAAAATTAAAGAAGTCACATAATTATAATAAGAATTATAACGTTAAAATATTTGAATATCGATTTTAATAAATGATTTAGAAAGTTTTTTGATTTTAAGTATATTTTTAAAACAAGTTGTTTTATTATATAAAAATATATTATTCATGCATTCGAAGCATATATGTTATTAAAAATCTACAGAATATTAGAAGCTTTATGAAAGAAAAGTGGAAATGGATAACGTCAGAAATAAGAAATATTTTGCATAGAAAATAATTATATTGATTATGAAAATCAGATAGAAATAACAAAAATGCGAGATAAAAATATGTTGATCTATTTACCAATCTCGACATATTGGTTAAAAGTTTTAAACTTAATGTCCGTTCCAGACGGTGTGTGTATTCGGCGAATACACGCCAATCACACACATTTGTCAAATGCATAGGTACAAAGGTATGCGTTTCTTTGATTCGTGCTAGTTTACCGACGATCGAGGAACATTACGCATAACGAATGTTGGCCGAAGTTGACCTCCCACACGCTAAGTGAATGAGCCCGTATGACGAATGTTGGACTAAGCGTTACGATGGACGTAAATTTTAGCTTCATATAATTATGATATTTTCTATCGTCCAGGAAAATATACTGGAAATGCAGATGGTTTAAGTCGATTATAGAAACATCTTATATGGTTAAATAAACTTCAACTAAAACAAGTCAAAATCCAGAATTATCAATTTAATTAAAAGAATTAATTTATCACTACGATCTTTGAATGTAGCAATTTCGGAAAACTTGAAGCTTTATTAAAATGTGTTTCATGAAATGTTGCTAGACTGTGGAGAACTAGAATAAATAAACCTAACTCTTTACGACAACCACCGAATTAGCCCGAATATAACGCGATATTATTTACTCAAAATATTTTCTAAAACAAAAACATTCGTCTTTTTCGATGTGATGTACAACCGCCGAACTATGAAATGCTAATGCTGATGAGATTTCGCCCGCGTGCCCAATAAAACGAGATTGGATTTTTTTCGTCATTCTCTTTGCGGTAACTGAAGAAAATCACTGGCGTCAGTAGTTCGTTAAGACGTATCATGTTAATAAACCCCTCTTTAAATTGTTGCAAGATGAATGGAGTCACAATAAACAAAATGTTGATCAGTGGAAAAGAAAGATTGATACTCAAATCGATTCTCAGATTGATACTCAACACTCAAATCGATAATGGTATTCGAAGAAGATACTATATGAACTTTAAAGTGATGGCCGTTAGAGAAACTGGAAAGAGAAACAATATATAAGATTCAAAAAAGGGCTTAATTTTGTATTAGAAAAACCAAATGAGGGATTACCAACTTCGCGTGAAGTGAGCATTAGAAATTGCTAATGGTTTGGGCATCACACGTACGAAATTCAATACAAGTATGGGTTGGTGTAAACGAATCCTGAAGCGGAACGATCTATTTCTACAATGGAGTACAACACTTGCTCAAAAATTACCTCAAGATTTTGCTGATAACTTGTTAGCTTTCCAACGTCATGCTATAAAGCTCAGAAAAATCCAGAAATATCATCTCGGCCATATTGGAAATACAGATGAAACACCAGGTTATTTTGATATGTCTTCAAACTTTACAGTAAATAAAATAAAGATGAAAAATATGTGTTGATAAAATCAGCTGTAATGAAAAGTTGAGAATGAACGTTATGCTTGCTGTTACCGCAGATGGCCGAGAGCTTTCTCCATTTGTGATATTAAAATGAAAAACTATACCAAACGAAAAGATGTCACCTGGATTGATTCTTCGTTTTCAAGAAAAGGAACATGTATTGAACTGGTTAAATGTTGTGTGGGGGACAGCATCCTGGGGCATTAAAAAACCCTCGCGCCATGCTTGGGCTTGATGCATTTCGAGGTCATCTCACACCTAAAGTAAAGAAAAAATGAAGTTTTTGAATACTGATATGGTGATAATTCCGGGAGGACTGTCTTCACAGTTTCAAGTTTTAGATGTAGCTATCAATAAATCATTCAACAAATTCCGAAAGGAGTACAGCAATTGGCTCTTAGCCGGAAATCATCCTCTGACCTCTACAGGAAAAATAAAGAAATCATCAATTTCAGTCTTAGGAGAATAGATCATGACCGTTTGGTAGAAGATGGTGCGTCTATTGAACAGGGTTTTAAGAAATGTTGCGTTTCTAATAATCTGGATGGAACTGAGGATGAAATTTTATAGGAAGAGGACGATGCCATAAATGATGCATCAAGTAACAATAATTCAAGTATGTTTGATTAAAGGTAGTTTTTGTTGTATACTTGAATATTTCTCTTATTCCTGCTCGAAATAGTAGGGATTGCGTTATATTAGAGGCCGCTTTACATAATGCAGTGCGTCAGATGTTAGAAGATCTTCATTCAAGAATTGTAATGATGAAATTCATTACCTCTAATTATGTGTGGCAATCCGGTAAGAACCCTGATATTGAATCAACTGAACTCTCGGATTTTCTCGAGCGAAAAAAGTTTTTGGAGAATGCCGAATCTCGGAGAACGCCATTTTGCAATAAACGATGAAATGATAACCGAAACTTCCCACTATTTTGAAGAGCTCGAGCAAAATTTCCTTTAGGAAGGGATGAAGAAGTTGAAAAGTCGTCTTGAAAAGTGTATTGCGTTAAAAGGGGACTATGTTGAATAATAAATGATAAAAAACAATAAACGTACGTTTTCTTACTTAAGCTAGATTTCCATCAAACCACCCTCGTAATTTATTTGAAAAATATAACAATTCGACATATTAAATTGATAGTCATGATATCTTCTTAATAATAAATCAACACAGAAAGACTTATTGGAAAAAAGCTTTATTAGTTTTGTTTGAGTTACGAAAAACTATCTTTTTTAAAATCTTGGTAAAGAAATAAAGTTTGTAACTATAACAAAACTGAAATAATAGGTATTGGAAAATTCGTAATTGCTTGTATATAATACACGTAAACTTTCTAAATGTGTATAAAAATTATATATATAATATATATGCAATATTTAATTAAAATAAAAAACGTAACAATTATTATATTACATGACTTAGAACCTAAAAACTGACACATAGAATGAATGATATATAACCTAAAATTATTTTTAAACAAAAATTATGTACAATATAAAATATTTATGACAAATGCGATGCGATATCAAGTGTTGTAATAATGTCAAATTATATTCCTACTATTGTCTAATATTTAAAAGATAGTAATATGTAGTTTGAAATCAAACGGCCACATCCCTGAAATTAATCTTGTATATTCATTGCTGTAAAGCGACTATGTAAGATTTCTCTAAGCGATATTGATATATTTTTATTTTCTCTTTAATATATATTTTAAATTAATTAATTTAAAACAAACAAGCCAAATGAATTTTTCTTCTGACATTAGCTCAAGAGTAAACTCACCAAAGGCAAAGGTATAGACCTTCCTTCCGTTCGATAGACCTGGTTCATGATAGTTTTCATTGTTTCTATCAAATGTTGAAATTGACATGATTTTCCTTTTGTCTTCATCCTCTTTAGATCAAGTAAGCTATCTTCCTCTTGTCCTAGAGACGCCGTGCTTACTTTACAAAATTCTTTTCAAAGTGTTTTATAATCAGTTCTATTAATAATGTGTGCATGATACTATCATACACTTTAAGCCGTCTATAAATTATTAAATAGATAAGTCCGAAAACTACTGTACGAAACATCCAATTAGTTTAAAAAACTAGTCGGGGTAGATGGACCATTTCTGCTTCAGTAGCATTTGTCTAACGACTTTGCGTACTGCACCACATGGGATGTTCAAAGTCATTTGAAATTTCTCTATATAATGTAGATAATACACCATTACAGAGTTCTATGAGCGTAGATGGCAGTTAGATGAAATGACATCTTAAGTGAGATAACACCTTATACGGTTCATCTTATTTCAGATGTTATTTCGTCTAACTATCGTCTACGCTCATAGTAATTGTGTATTATTGTAAAGAGGAAATTTATCCTCGTTCTAATTTAGTTCTATGGTAGGTAGTTTTGTACACTTGACACCTAAGCAGTTTGTTTTATAGACGAACTAGTTGAAAAAAGACAGGCAGTTACGGGCATTAATAAATTTTATTATTAAAATGTAAAAATAATCATTTATCGTTGATTAAACTCTATTGTATCTATTTAAATAATTAATCGTTGTATATAATCTTTTACACACAGCCGGGACCACCGACCCATACAGTAAACGTAGTAAGCTGGGTAACGCCGTTCTCAGTGTATGTGTGGATAATTTTATTCTGTGTGGACTATTTTATCAAAACTGCTCTAGAAAAGGATCCTAGATGTATCAAAATTTTTAAATATTTAACTTAATTGGTAAGATTTAGAAAAGTATTGAAAAAAGAAATACATTTTGACTTTAAAATAAACTGTATATACGCAATTTGTTCAGGGATGTGTGTGATTTATTTATTTATTACTTTTTCTGTTTGTTTTAATTTCCTTTGACTAAATGAACACGCTGGTAATAAATGACTTACTTTTAGGTAATATTTTAACAAATCCTTGTGAAACAAAAATTGATGTTAGTCGTACTTGATTGATACACGTAAAATATATGAATTATTCCTATTTTTAATATTTTTGTGATGCTGCTTTGGACTTCTGACATAATTTTATATATAATGAGAAGTGAATACGGAAAATTTTAAACCGTAACATACATTAAATGGAATTTTAAGGGCTAACAAGTAACCTTATTTAAAATTTTCTAAAATTAACAATAAATTTTAATTGGTCTTCTATTTGCCGTGTCAAAAATTCCTAGTCAGATTCTTTAGCATATTCTCAGAACAAGATGAGTTATACTGTGTGTCACTTTTAGGTTTTCTGTCAACAACAAAAACAAGAATCAAGGGGAGAAAATATTTCGTGTCTGTCTGCTAGCATTTCCATCCACTTACATTGTCCAAAGCCTGAGAATTCGTCCACTGCTGAGGGCGAGGAAACTTCAAATGCCAGTTTTGGGTATGCACTATATACGAAAAATTTGAAATGTTTAAACATATTTGGATGCCAGGAAAATATATTAAGTTTCCTGTTTCCGGTAAATGAAATTTGGCGTGTCAAAGTAGTTCTTGGCTAGCATATTCCGATGCTTTGAAAGAAGTACTGTGGAAAGTGTGCATTATCTTTGGGACCAAAGAAGGGAGTCGTGACACTCTGATTTACAAAACTATTTACAAACTGGAAAAATGCTTTGAATAATTCGATGAATATGTCTCAACGCAATATCATAAATTTGCTGAAAGGAAAATAGATATTAGCAGAATCTCTCAAGGCGATCAAAATGTTGTAGAGTACTTGAATCGTGAGAACAAGAAAATAGCCAGAGACAACAGAAACAGATTGAAAGCTATCTTAAAAACTGTCTTGTTATGTCTAAAGAAATGGGCTCCGCGAAATAATAATTCCGCGTTTGGCTTGAAGGCAAGTTCATTGCCAAAATGTCCATGTAGGCGCAGCCAACCTAGAAATTTTTCTTTCCTTTCGATGATTATTTTAAGATGAAGCTAGAAGCACGCTTCCAGACTCATGAAGATAACATTCAGCTCTTGATTCCGGATCGAACCAAAATGAACAAAACAACTATCCAACGAATAAAAAAAAACTAGGAGCCCTAAACTTAAGTTCTAATGATCAAAAATCGTTGCCATCTGACTTTGAGTATGAGGTACAGTATTCAAAGTGGATAGTTCCTTCTGAAATCCCATCTACTGCTCTTGAAACGGACATTTTCAACGTTGAGGCGACTTAATAGCTACATTCGTACATCGAAACATCATTGTCGATCTTAGAATGTAATTCAGTGTTATATATCAAATAGAAGAAGGTTAAATCTCATCTCACAAACTTTAAATCGTTGTTTACGTAACTAAGTATAGCAAACCCATCCCATTGAAATTTTATAGCTACGCCCATGGGCTTTAGTATTTTAGACCTTCTAAGCATAGACCGCGTTGTCAATCCTAGTTCTTATATGCCCATTGCCTAGTTTAAAACATATTCCTATAGTAGTATTATTTGAGTGCCTCAATTTATTGTGCTATTTGCTTTTCTTCCCGCCGGAATTGTTATTCGTTTTTTGATTGTTCAAAACTGTCTCACTTATGTGGTACAATCATAACGTTTTCATTAAATTTATTACGCTTTAAGGACCTGCCAGTCGATCAAGTGGACTAATTTGGAAGAACACGCTCAAGTGCAAGAACAAGATAACTCATTAAGCTTTCAGTTACATTACTTGCATCGAACGTACTGATCTTGTTCAGTAGTTGTGAGGACCTTAAGGAGACTTAGGGAGACTACGTAATAAGATACGTTTGTTTAGGGCATGATAAATATTAAATTCAATTTTACTAAGACCCTTTTCATTGGTTATTAAATCTCAAACTTATTGTGGACTTAATGATAGATGATGTTATTATCTAGTAGGGCTAACTATCTAGTAAGAACGTGTTCTTAGATGCTATACGTCTTTTGTACACACTTATAAGGTCTTAAGTCTGGATTCTCACAGATGCAGCATACAAACGACAATTCGAGATATGTTAGAAGCTCTTTTAGATATACCATGTCATAAATGACACAATACTCCAATAAATTCAGCATGGCAAGGTGATTGAAAACAAGAAAACTTGCGTATGTTAGTCATAAACATGAAAAGTATCTGGCATCACAGATGAAAATACAAGCCAGATTCAAGGATAGAAAAAGCCTTGACAAGGTTTTCTCATTATTTATTAAAATTTTCAGTAATGTTTAATATGCCTGGGTTGTTTAGTTTTTCCAGGAAAGTAAATTTGCGTTAAATCAGAATTATTTCAGTAATGTGACACTTCTTAACTCTAAAATATTTTCCAAAAATTTACTTCCCAATTTATATACGTATACCAACCAATTTATTAAAATTAAATGATAACTTAGTACAAGACCTATTTTATTTATAACAAAATTCGTTAAAACCTCACATTAAATATATGTTTTTTTTTATTTATAGAATTACACACCAAATAAAAATCACAGATTTTACTATATCTTCCCCCAACAAAATAAATATTAATTATACTAAGATAATTGGATAGTTTCCAAATTTCCTTATGGTATTTTCTTTAATATAATTTATTTATGGCAGCAATTTAGCTGGTTATCTCAAAATTGATTAATCTTTCATTAAATATATAAATTATACTTGGCACAGACGTCCAAGGCACTGTTCTTAACATGTTTAATAAAATTGAATAGAAAACATTTTAACAGTTACAACTGTTTTAAACAATATTATCAAAGGTTTGACTTTCTTTCCAGAATTTAACAACAATTTTATTAGTAGATCTAAATTTAAATTTATAGGTTTTTTTTACTTTACAATAGTAGAAAATTCTTATGATCAGATGTAAATGATAATTATATTATGAAACCGATTGATTTCGGAAATCACTTATAAAAAATGTGTTCAGACCATGAATTTCAAAGAGTGTTGAAATCTCAGTTGCGGTATAGAAAAAGTCGAAAGTAATAATTAAATTCATTGTGCTTAAAAGATCACCCGTAGGAAGGTCACTTTGACTTTAAAACCAAATGTGTATGTAATATTCGAATTACTTTCAATTCCGTTATCAATTTGTTCCTACTGCGAGTTTGTGGTAGCAGATTCCAGTTGAAAGATTGAAAATTCAGCTTCAATAATCATCGTTAAATAGATTCTTTCTGCAAGAATTATTTCACATTTTAGCATGTTTTGCAAGATAGTTAAGAATTCAGTACTATACTCTGTTTCACGGAATTTACTTTGTTTGTTGCATAAAAGAGATGCATGCATGTCTTACGGCGTCCACTATGATAATATTTTATAAACAGATCATGTATCGAATGCTGACCACATATTTCTCCTTACGTATTGTGAGATGCAATAGTAAGCCTGAAATTTCATCGTAATGTAAAATTTTCTAGGATATTGTTAAATAAGTAATACATTTTTCCAATTTCCTGTCTTCATTTGAGCACCCTGAGAGAAAACAATGAAAAATTCAAATCACAAGCAAAATATAGATAGGAATATGGTGAAAGGTGTCTGTAGCACAGCCTACCTTAAACAAGTGCGAGAGAGATTCTCCAATTCGATCATATAATACACAGCTAAACACGAGAGAACCAAATTTTTCCTTTTGCGTAATAGAGAATAAATATATAAGAATATATATAGAAGTGCTATGGAACGAGACCCCGAAATTTGTTTCCCTTGAGTGATAGACAATAAATATATAAGAAAATATAATCGAGTGCTCTATAACGAAACCACCTAAACTTTTGGGTTCTTACAAGTCAGTCATATATTAGGAAATTATACACAAAGAGGACAAAACATAGACCCCTTGAAAGTACTTATATATTGGTAACTAATAATTTTGAATCACCTATGAAGGATCAAATAAAAGTTTTGGGAAATTTAATACTTGTTTGTGATTAAAATGTAAGATTTCCTGACGGATTGTTCAAATTCGGTAAGATTTACCACTTGTTGATTGTGAACTTTTAGTAATGAGCCAAGGCCAGATGAATTATATGGAGAAATGTTGAAGCTATTTAATTATGAATGTTGAACACTCTTGACTGACATTCTCATAAAAGAAATAACACCGGAAAGCTTGCAGAAGAAAAACAAAATGCAAAGAGCACCGAGTAATAAGTTCAATGAGTCATGCTTACTTCCGAGTATTGTTCACTCCCACATATAGAAAATCTAGCTAAGAAATTCAAAAGATGCACTTCTGATTGAGAAATGGTTGAAGTATCAAAGATGCCTTATTTGGCATTCACGTGCAGATACAAATTTCAAGGGACGTTAACCAAAACTCCTACACATATTTGATGTATTTCGAGTTCGCTTGTTGGACACTTTGATACAGTTCGCTTGTGACATGAATTAATGATGATGACAAAAGATTATTAAGTAACTTATATGCGCATCAACGTGTCATGGTTCGAGTTAACAAAGATCAGGATAAATAGGAATACGACACGGCTGTACACTCTCGCCGTGTCGATACAATACTCTTACAATACGTGTCAATACTCTTTAATACTACAAGACATACTGCTGAAGGGCTTCAGATGCTCATAGACCAGACAGATACTACTAGAATGAAATTTAACTGCAAGCAAACATAAATCCTCGTTATAAGTAAAAAAGTAATATGGTTAGAATACCTTTTTATGTTAATAATGCAGACCTGCAACAAACAAATAACGTTTCCTACTTGGGACGCGTCCTTAATGCGGAGTGGAATCAGAATCCGGTTAGAAAAAGCCAGAAGTGCATTCATTAACATGAAAAAGATCTTCTGTAACTTAAACCTTAGCATAACTGTTCAAACTTGAGTCCTATGATGCTACGTATTTTCCGTGTTATTACATGGTGTCGAAGCCTGGACCCTGATAATGCTTCCCTTGTTTGAAATATGGAGTTACTGCCACATGAATCACATATAGTGGTTTCGTCATATCACCAATGATACAGTTACAGAAAGAATGGAGAAAGAGTTGGAAATATTAACAATAGTAAAGAAGAGAAACGCAAACGATAAATACCGCCTACTCCTAGTGATTCTGCAGAATAAGATTGAAAGTAAAACAGGCCCGGAGGGAAGACGAATTTCTATGGCTGAAAAATATCAAACAATAAATTGGAATGACATCTGTTGTCGTTAATAGCCAAAGAGGATGAGCACCGGAAGAAAAAGAAGTAATGGGAGTTCAGAGGGAAGGTTTGAGAATTGCTGCTAAGATTCCCAGGTGCTACATGAGAGTATTTTGGTTCTACATATGTGTTGGACTTAAGTCAACTCAATTATAATTAGAACTATATTACAAAGATATTACATTATTTCACGAACAATTTCGATTGACATGTTATAAGAATGATAACAAATATTAATCGTACTTACTCTCTCAAATTAGTAATATCAATAAGACACCAGGCTTTTGTGATATGTCTAGAAATACCTTTACAGATCACTACCTTTATAGTGATTGGTGACTAGAAATAAATAGATAACAATGTATAACCATGTTAGTGGTAACTGCAATTGAAAACAAAATTTCCACAATGTTCCATGTTTAAAAAAGAGAATTTCTAAAGCAAAACTCTTTACCTGGTAACCACGTAAGAATTCAAGAAATATGGTAAATAAAATACAACCGAATGAAAGACAACTGGATGAAGTATGATGAAGAAAAAAAGACTTGGTGACTTATATGACGATAAGAACTATAGTTCTTGTAGATAAATTTAACACAAAAACACGGAAAAGTCATTCACAACAAGATAAATTGATATGGTTCGCAATTTCTAGAGGTCAAAAAAAGAAATACTCATAATAGAGGACTACCGACTAATATCTCTGCTACAATCAATTCGATCAATGACTTGAAGATAACAAAATTGTAACAAATAACCAATATAGTATAATGGGACCGTTGCTTTTCTTTATAATGATTAATGATCTTCCAAAGTCATGTAGTATGACATCCACTATATTTTTTATGCAGATGATACAAATATTATAACTGAATACTCGGAAAATCAAATAACTAGTGAAGGGTGAAGAGACTATAAATCTAGTGAAGAGACTATAAAGAATGTAAATCAATGGTGCAAAAACAATGGAATCAAGCTAAATGTATACAAAACAGCAATGGTAGAGTTCAAACCAAAAATAGAAGCAAAAAGAAGAATTTGCTTATAAACCATGATAAAAATAGTAAAACAAATAATGTTCCGATTCTTGATCCATGATAAGTTGACGTGGATCAATCACGTGCAGCAAATATGCAGTAAAGTCAGTAGTATTTATATATATTTCGAAGGATAAAAAACTTTAAACTGTATCAAAAAATATTTTGAAATTAATGTATTGTAGTCTTGTAGGAGCAACTATAGGATATGGCATCATCACATGTGGAGCACCTAGTAATAAAAATATGGAAGGAATTTGCATTCTACAAAAAAGATTATTAGTACAATATTCCCAAACGAGAGACATGCTGAGATTATTTATTATATGTGGGCTGTATAAATAGTACATATTAAAATACGTGAAATAAAACTAGTGCATTGTAAATACATATTGGGATTAATAAATAATTGTTATTGTAATTGATTTAAATTTTCCACAACATTTATTCGAACTACGAATAAACAATCCGAACATTTTACAACGAAACTTATATGTTCAGTAAACAAATCCTGATTATTCCGCACCAAAGTAGTTTCTTACTTTCATATAATTTCTTTAAACCCCCATCAATCGTATTTATTTACAATATGGCTCTTCGAACTAGATTTTAAAACATTTTTTGTTTCTGTGAACCGAATTTAAAAATTCATTTTCACATTCCCTGTAACATTGGTGTTTTCCAATTTGTTTTTCTTTTGGGGGACCTTTTAAACACATTCTTTTGCAGTTTATCACTTTTACAACATCTGCTCAAATTTTAGATCTATCTAAATGCTAATTTATAAACAAAATCGAATCATAATAATAATGATGATGAAATGTGATGTTAAATGAAATCTGACTTAATTAATATTTTAGGAATGGATCATTTTATATAAATCCATTAATTAAACGAATAGAACACACAATTAATATTAATAATAATAATCATAAAAATAATAAATGTGTAACACAGCCTTTCAATTATATTTCTTATTCTAAAAATATCAT
>WYDF02257320.1:0-19729 GCA_009867245.2 Adranes taylori
GCTTCTTTATATTGGGGGGAGGGGGCCCATCCGATGAATTTGCCACGGGCCTCGAACGGTATAGTTACGCCACTGACCGCCTCTTTGTTTTGTTTCTATTTCTATTATTTTTGCTTTGTCTTCCAATAATGCACAAAATAGCTATCCAGCTGTCAATTTGATCTTTTATTTGTCTTTGTTAAGATAATTGTTGGTTTTAAAATGAAAATGGAGAGCCACCGTTTCGAAATTACACACGTCACCTGTGTTATTTAATTTTAATAAATTTTGTTTAGTACGTGGTGCACTTTGAAGAAAATCATTTCGTAAGTTGAAAATGTTAATATCGTTGATTAATTATTCTCCCATATTTAATTGAGATAATATCTACTAGAAAATTTTGTAAGAAGTGTGTTTTTTTAGGTCAAAATAATATTCTATTATCAAACAAATCAGAATCGGACTTCTCAATTCCCTACTTTTCTTTTTGTTTTAAATTTTATATTTTTTTAATACGTTGTAATATAACCCGAAACCATAGATTGTATTTCCTGTTGAGTAAAACCAAAATTGTTAATGTTCATTGTTTTTGTTTTAACAAATATCAAAGTTAATGGACTAAATGAACATGCATTGTTTCTTATTTAATATAGCTAAGAAAAGAAAAAGATTTATTTCGCATTTAAAAACTTATATACGTATACAATCTGTCGGAGCTGATATGCATCTTCACTCAATGTCAGAATATTGTTCTTCTTGGTTCACAAAACATCCATTCACAGTTGCGAAAATTTTATATTACCGAGAAGCGTCAAATACTTATTTAAATATAATTTATCAAATGAAAAGACGAAAACAACATTCATTGCTTTATCATATTTATATCCATAAAATTTATGTTTCAAAAATTTGCTTATGAGATGCATTTTTATAATGCATATCGATAAAGACTATATTTAAAACATTTGTTCATTAAATTAAATACGAATTTTATGGACAATAAAATCAATATTTTCATAAACTACTGTAATTCTCAATTAATGTCTGCTTTCAAACATAAAATTTTTTAAATCGATTATATTATTTATTATTTTAGCATATATTATTATTGTGATTTTATGTATGTGATGTGATTTAAGTAACTAGTTTTATTCGGTATAGGGTTCTATTTGCCCATCAGAAGTGACACTATTGACACTGAAAGCTACCACGAACCCGTTATCACATTACACGTGCCAGATCCGTAAGGCCATACGTCCTAATCCCCCTTTCCGCCTAGGTAAGTCCTCGCGGATTAGGAGTTCGGACGGCCGCACGACACATTAATGTTTAACAAAGTTTCTTCCGCACTACACTTCCGGTTTTGTATTGAAATAGTTATGAAACTGTTTAATTATTGTCTAGTTACTTCTCGGACTTCTTTCGAGTTCGAAGTCATACTTTCTGTTCATCATCGAGGTCGTATAGGAGCTTACCACTAGATGTCACTTTATTGGTGATTCGAGTATTATGTATACTATATTTTCTGTTGTTATTGTAGTGCTCGCAACGCGCGCCATCGTTTTTGCCCAATTTGGATAAAAAGGAAGTAAAGGATCCCTGTTCTCCGGGGAGGATCCGGGGAAGCACGCGATCCCGCACTGCTATACTTTTTGACTTGAGTCAGTGACTACTTAACAGTAACGAGTTAACTGATATATTATGTAATATTCTGTGAACTTCTTACTTTAATACAGATTATTATTATTACTATTTGTATCACAAAAGATTCTACTTATTTTTACTTTTATAAAACATTGACTTTAATTTTTATTCCAAATTATTTTGAAACTAATCTTCTTATTGTTTTTTAAACTATCCTTTCAGAATCGCTTAAAATAAACTGAAACTCATGTATAAAAAAACCAATACTTTATATTAATTGAAGTACTGCCCTGTAATACTTATAAACACTCTTGTTGACCTTTGTAGTAGATTACTGAATTTTGCATTTCTGAACATGTTAAATTTACGTCACCAGACATTTCAGATAATTTGTGATTTTTAATTTAAATATACAAAGTGTTATGAATTACAATTATTATTGTCAGTTAGTTTGATTATTTATTACTACGAAAGAAGATAATAATCTAGTATAATTATTATCGCTCAACCAAATGATAATTTCAAATTGGCATATAAAATAATCAAATGTTTCTAATCTTATAATTAGTTTTATATTTTAAGTAGTTATGAATTTTAAAATGCACATTCTACTTGAAATATTACGTATATGTAAATAAGATTTTATGGTCTAAAGTAGAAAAATTAATTCATAAAGAAATGGATTAAACAAATTTATATCGCATCAGGTATAAAAACATTTACTACCATACATTAAGTATCCAATGAAATTAAAAAAAAAAACTACTTACATGCATATATTTAGTATGATCATAATGAAATTGCAATTTATTAAACAACTAAAATGATTAAAATCATAATAACACAAAATTAGTCGTATTTGTGTAAAAATGTGGTAGTGTTCGTTAAGCTGCTTACAAGTTAAATAATATTACTATTAGTTACAGAATGATAACACGTTTAAATATTAAATTACATATTTCAGCTAAATAGTTGAATGAGTATTAAGTACATTTATAAGTTTTTTATAATTGTTTCATCATTCGTAACTTCGTAAGTATAATGTATTCTAATTGCTGTAATATTTATTATAATTTCTAATGCTATATAGATGTCTTGTAATGTGTACTAAAGATTTTTAATTATAACAAATAAACTGATTTTTATTTTGTAAATATTCTATATTATATATTTAGTTCATTATATATTTATAGTTTTAATATAGTTATTTATATAGTTTTACAATCATTTATACGCTCTGCCAATTCAGCATTACTAAGTTACATTTATTAATTACAATATTCTAGCCGCTTTTTTAAATACATTTGTTGCAATTGAATTGTAACGTTAGTTTCCTGGTTGATATTGCGTACCTATTACTTTCAATAAGATGTTATACTTCAGAAAAAGTAGCATTATTTACTCATCATAAAATTAAATGTTGCGTCCTCGAGTCTACAAAAGATTAGTTTTTCAATTTTTATTTTCCATACCATATACGTATGTAATTTGAGATATAGGTATTTGGTAAACATGATAGGTATACGTAGGTAAAGATATAGGTTATACAGAGGTATTTGAAAGATATAGGATTCATGTTTTGAGATTTGTTTTCATTTCACCTTAGTAGGTCTCTTATATTCAAATTACTGCAATCCTTTTAAACGTAATTCAAGGAACAATTTACCTGAAACAAATTTTTGCCAAACCATTTCCTCTTGGTAACAATTTTAAAAAAAAAAGGAGTATTTTTCATTGTCTCTCTGTACGAATGTGCGTACGTTCAAGTATTACTCCTAACCTATTAGACCGATTTGGATGAAATTTGGTTGGCGATGTACCCTCAAAAATGTTTTTTTGTAAATTCAATATGGCGGAAATGCGCCATTCGTTTTTTTTCAAAGACCTACTTTTCAAATTAGGAGGCTGAAAGTTTGCGCACATATAGTTTCTTGTATCGAAAGTTCCTTTAATATTAGAGTGAAAAAGCGAGTTTAAAAAATCGCACACGCAATCTTGGGAGTAAATTGACCTTGAAAAAATATTGCACTGACTTAAATATCCCGGTTCCTATGATGTCTGAAGTCTGAAATATGAAACTTGGGGAACGTATGTAAGACTGATGGACATCAATTGTACCAATATGATCAACTGATTATACTTTTTAGAACCATCCTGTCCTAGAAATATCTTTTTATACATTTTGATAGCCTAATTAAAATAATACCACCCCATAATACCAAATTGTAATTCTAATTAAAATAATACCACCCATAAGGGTCTAAATCTTATCGTTTCAAAGATATGACCGTTAATAACTTGAAACTTCTCAATTTGTCGCGATGGCAACCGACATTCAACAAGCCCTAAATAATGTCACATATATGCAAAGTTACAGAAAAAAACATTTTACATTGTATGAGATCTACAAGGCGATGCTTTTGCAATTGAATAAATGTTGTTATCACTGGCGGGTGCACATTATACTTTTAGTAGGGGTTCAAAATGATCATTTTATTCAGAAATTCAGTTTTAAAACTAAGAGACTGAAATTTTGCTAACATATAGTATTTTGTACTATACATCGAATGAAATTAATGCCATTCCTGCAACTGGTATAGAACTCGACGTTGTCACGTTCTACATTTACTAATAGTACATTAAACAATTAAACAAATGGCTAATGTACGACATTAAATATCTCGGTTCCTATGAAAGTTGAAAAAATAAAACTTGGAAAAAATGTAAGACCAAGTGAAGTTAATGTCGCGCAAAGCGCACATGAGGAAAAAGTGACTCAAAAGCGAGAGCGGGGAAAAGTAAGTCAAAATCGGCAGCAGGTCGCGCTAAAGCGGACAGCGAAGCCGTAGAAAAATATGGGGACCCGGAAATTGATGGGTTAACGAATTCGTGCATAAGCGATTTCACAGGCCCAAGGGAATCTGGTGTACCACGCACGCAAAACTGCCCTTTTAGAAATTAGTCGAAAAGGGAGACAAGAGGTCACCGGCCACGGCAAATCGGTGATGCGGGGACTGGGGTACTAAGCCAAATACGTTAGACTAATTTTGTTTAGTTTACCTAAACAACTATTGTGCTAATTGAATTTAATAGATGAGTTATAAGGTGAGAATCAGAACTAAAAGGTTCAACTTTTGTTTTATGTAAAATATAATACAACATATGACTTTCAGTATATGAAAGATGTGGTAGTGATCATGTCCACAAATTTTTGGAAACTTTATTTTAAATTTTAATAGTATTTTAATATATTTACATTAGAGTTAAAACATTGATTTATGAGAAAGATGTTTCAAATATTGTAACTACGAGCATTGTTTTTCTATATGCTGGCCCACGATAGTTCATGACTTTCAATGTGCTTCATTTCGAGCGGACATGGCTTATGTAACTCAAAACTCTCACAGATGCATATGAAACTTTTAACCATTTACAAAGAACAATACAATATTACGAAAGCAATAAAACCAAGAAAAGGGACAATATGTACGTTCTTAGTTAGTTCTGTTGAATAGTGTGTACTCTTTCTAAAGAACGAGATAATTTGGGGCCATGTAATAATTTTTTTATTGGCAATTGTCTCGTGCTTCACGCCTTTCAACTTGCGCAAAGAGTCATGAACTCTCGTTGTTTAGGGAATAATATTCCATATTGCTACATAAGAAAAGTACAAGTTTATTTAACCTAAATTCTACGTTTTGTTCAGGACAATAGTTTTTGCGCTATCTCTTGTGTAACTTTCATATGGGTTTGTCTCAAAAACAAAACATATATTCTTGAATGCGTTTAGGTTTTTGCTAATGCAGCAACCATCAATTCATAATACATTTGATACCTACTGCAAATTTTTACATGATCATCTTAAGATTATATCATAACCGGACATCCATTTTCATTCAGAAATATTTTAATACTCTACAGCAACCGGTGATCTTTGGTTATTTGATGAACTAATTCAATAGATTTTTTGTGACAGATTGACTGTGACAGTTTTTCTCTTAAGAATTGTATATTTGTGACATAATACTGCGTCAATACTGCCAAAAAAATTTGAGTTGGATGATGTGTTGTATGAGTGCTGTGGATGAAACATGTTATTCCTTCCTATGAACCTATGAGTGTTTCAAATTGTGAAAAATCCAACAAAAGCAATTTTAATCAATCGTTTTTTTCATTAATCTTTAAATGAAGAATCAACTGTGTGGACGATTTTATTCTCCAGATGAAGCGTTTGATCCCTTTAAATGGCGATTTTGACAGTTTCATCTGTATTTTAGTGAATATTTTTTTATGCAACAAAAAAACAACATCAAAACTAATAAGCTTTTGAAAGGTTGTTTTCATTTTTGACCAAAATCCCATGCTGTTGTTGAAAATGTCCATGTTGTTTGCATTCTCCGCATGTGTCAATGTCATTGTCAATATAGACTACTTTTCACGTCAATAGATTATCATTGCACATTTTCTGCATCCCACAAATTCATTTCATTGAATTTCATTGCAACTCAGAATCTCATTATTATTAGCAAATAAATTTTAATCATTTATATGATTTACGCTAGAAGAATTTTAATATCCTTAATATTTTATATAAACTCAAATAGATTATTTATATAGGTATGTAAGCTTTCTATTGTTTTTTATTAATAGAATTTTATTGAATTCCATAAATCATTTTTAAACTAATAATACAAGTTGTCTCCTTATTGGGTTTAAATAAGGCGTAATACTAGTACTTGTAGTTCATCTAACATGGTTGTACTTTTATATTATTCATATCTATATTTATTTTAACGTGCAATTAGTACTATTTAAATAAACATATTATTGTAAAAGTTTATGTTAATATTTTCAGATAGCCCATACCCGAGAAATGAACTTCCAAATATTAAAGCAATCGAGACTGATACATTTATCCTTCGCTATAACATATTTTGTATCTGGAGTCATTATCAACTTTATACAATGTATTTTATACCTTACGTTACATAAGATTGATAAACAACTATATAGGAAAATCAATTGGTATTTATGTTGGTCTTTACAAGCACGTAAGTTATATATTCTGCTTCCATTAATGCATTGATATATTTGAGCTTATTTGTCATACATACAGTCATGCTACAAAAATCTTTCTATGGAATATGTGCAGAAATTTGAGTCCACAGTAGATAAATATTTAGAAGACAATTGCATGATGTTTATTAACGTTCAACAAATAGGTACAGAAACAATGAAATATAAAGTATTAGGTGCACAATACCAATCATTTCACAATTTAATTACAACACGTCTTAAAAAAGCGCAAGTTCAAGGTGTATGGACCATTTCACTCATTATTATAAGGGACCATCGGTACCTTCTTTATTAGGAGCATCACTTTCGACTGTCGCAATATTTGAAGAACAACGACTTTGCTATACAAGCCACCGGCTGGCTGTTTGCTAGAAATGAAAATTCGTCTCATGAATTTTCGAATTTCTTATGAAATTCTTGAAAAATTTCATTTCTAGCTAACAGTCGGCTAATGGCTTAGGCACCAGAGTCGTGGCCTTTCAAATTGTGCGACAGTCGGCAGTGATGGTCCTAATAAAGAAGGTGCTGATGATCCCTTATAATAATGGGTGAAATGGTTGGTATTGTGTACCTTTTACTTAAAATAAGATGTTATATTTTAGAATAAAAAATAGTATTATTTACTCATAAATAATAATAAAAATAATATAAGCCTTTGTTTCGAATACAAAATTACAATATATTATACAAACAAACAAAATATAGAAATTTATGTAGATTGAAAACCAATAGGCGGGATTTAGTTCACATTAATTTTCAATCCTATCCTAGATAAAATAAAATAATAAAAACAAGATGTTGGCTATAAATTACGTAAAATTCTGCAATTTGTTCCTTTTACATATTAAAAGCCAACACAAAATAAAACAAAACATACAAGTGGCTAATTAGTTTTAATAAAAAGTGCCAAAAAATAAGGTCAACAATAAAGTTATATAACCTTAATATGAGGAATTAGGAAATATTCTGGCTATCCTAAATGAAGTAGATATAAATTTTTGGAAGCTTTTAAAATCTTAGTCTTTAATTTAATTTATTTAGAATTTCAATTATTTCAAGAGATTTCCGAAGCTGAACGAAATTGAGCTTTAAACCGTTATTCAAGCTGTACTAGTATGGTACCATTTACATAAACATCCTCCTCTTAACTTCCACATGAGTAAATACATGATTTTTACTATATATATTTGTATTCTTGCCTTGAAGATTTCTCAAATACTTCTGTTTGAAGTACAAAGGAAGTAAGGAACACACGTTTCATTGTGAAAAAAAATCATATTTTCTGTTAAAAATAATTTGTCTTTCAGCTGCACTATTCATTTTAAAGCTCGTTTTGCTCAACGGCATTCTTCCAAATCAATTCCTCTTCCTTGAAAATTGATCGCCAAAACAGTAAATCTTCATTCAGAGTACAATCACATCATTAATTAAAATCACATAGTTGAAATATATTTGTAATGTCTGTCGACTCACTGAATAAAAAATTTTGGATTTTTGTAAAGTTTCTGAAATTGAATGTCGCTAATTTCCTATTCTTAATTCATATATTTTGACTAAGACGATTTCTTCTTAATTCATCATGTATACTTTTGTGGTCAAAAATAGTTTTTGTTATTAATACCGCAGTTTTTAATAACTTTCGAACGATTTTTCGCTTATTTGAAGAGGAATTTTATTCATTGTAAGAATATTATTAAAACTTAGTTTAAAATCGGTAATTTCCTAAATTATTTTCGTCAACCTTCAATGTATTTTGTGCCTCCTGTGTGGCTCGGAACGCTCACTTTAAGAATCAGTGCTGATAGATAGCCTACTAATAAGTCTTGTAGGGTGTGTGAATTACTAACTTATTAGTGTTCTATATCTGCCTACGACATTTTTACTGTATAGGCAAGCACTTAGTTGCGCCTTGCTATTTGCCTACAAACAGCGTATGGGTTTGTAAAAAAATTATCATGAATTAAGTATTTTGTCAGAAATTTACTCGTTTATTGTATAATTAAGTAAAGTGGTTTCATTTGCTTATACGAAATTTGTCTATAATAGCTAATGAATTTAGATTTAATTTTATGACGCTTCGAAAAGTGTTATATTTTTAAGTACGTATTTTGTTGCTTAATCATTCACAAGTTATGACACTGTATTTACTGAGTGTAAATTTATTTTTGTTTTGTAGGTGCTAGTAATACTAATATTTTCTTGCTATTCTTTTCGTTTAAATTAGTATCTTCAATTTCCTTAGTCATGGGCATGGCAGAGATATGCCAATATGAAACCTTTTTTTTTAATTTGACGGAGAGTAACTGTACTTGTATGTAACATATTTCTTGTTTGAAATGATATAGTAATAGTAGTAGCTTTTCAACAGAATTTTAAATGATCTGAATTTTACGTTCTGATTGAGGAAGGGCATCATCGTATGGTCCGAAACGTAGTTTTAAACAAATAATACCATTACATTTTACATAGATTTACGGTTTTTGTATCATATATACAACATGTAATAAGAAATAAATACATATTTCAAGTATTACCAATGTTTCTATTTCTCTCATATATACAACATGTAATAAGAAATAAGTACATATTTCAAGTATTACCAATGTTTCTATTTCTCTAACTCAATTGATAAATCAGTTACAAAATTTAATAAGCTGATAATTATGTACTGTAAATATTCTCTTAGGTTTTTGGCACCATTAGGCACTATTATTAAAAACTATGCTAACTACAATTAAATTTTATATTATAAATATCAATATTTAGATTAGAAGAAACCATGAAATAAAGTTTCTCAGAAATGGTACATTTTGATTGTTGCGACTATAGAAACAATTTTTGGCGCTTTCAATTCCTATCCAGCAACGTTTGCATTCTTATTACAAAAATAGTTGTCATGTATTGGAACTTTTGAAAATTGATTTTATATTGTAGAATTGGTATTTTTATGTGATTGGTGGTCGAATTCAAAAGTGGTTTTATATATTGATAAGGAGGATTATGATAAATATTTTGGTAAAGAACACGCGTACTGCGTAATGAATCATACATACGAAGTTGATTGGCTTATTGGTTGGATGACATGTGATAGAATACATTTACTAGGTGTAAGCACTTACTTTATATAATATTTATATTTCATTGGTTGTTATTGATTTTTATCTTTCATATAACAGATACGTATGTAATATCTATAGGGGGATATGAAAGATATAGGATTCATGTTTTGAGAATTTCTTCTATTTTACCTTAGTACGTCTCTTGTAATCAAATCACTACAATCCTTTCAAACATAATTCTGAGGGGCCCATAAGGAACAATTCGCCGCAAAAAAAATGTCTTCGTGAAAAATGTAAAAGAAATGTGCAATTTTCGGTGTCTGCGCGTATGTATATGTTCAATAATTTCTTCTGACTGATTTCGATGAAATTTGGAAGGCAGGTGCACACGATTGTTCAGCAAAAGTGAGGTTTTCATTTTTTTTTAATTCAATATGGTGGAAATGCGCCATTTATTTCTCTCAAAAATTCAGTTTTCAAACTAGGAGGCTGAAATGTTGTGCACATATAGTGCCTCGTATTATACTTTGAATAAAATAGTTCCATGTCTCTGTCTTGTACAAAACGGGACGTTGCCACACTCAAAGTTAAAAAAAACTTTTCAATATATCTCAGAAACTGTAAAAGATATGACAGAACTTTATTTTATAGGTTACCTAAAGGCCCTTCGATTCTATTTGGAATATTTTTTCTTGTCACAATTTAAAGGATGTTTTTTTTTTGAATATTTTGAGGTCTATTTTCGCGAAAACTTTCAGTATAATTTTTTTTTAATTTCTTGTATCGAAAGTTCCTTTAACATTTTAGGGATTAAACAAGTTTAAATAAATCGCACACGTAATCTTAGGAGTAATTTGACCTTCTAAATAAATTTTACTGCCCTAATTATCTCGGTTCCTATAAAAGTTGGAAAAATGAAATTTGGGAACATATGTAAGTCTAAGGGACCTCAATTTTGCCAATGTGAATAAGTGAATATACTTAACCGCTTTTGAACATGATTTTTTTTTCCTAAAACCTTTTAGTAACACCTTGTATATTTTTATATATTTTGATAGCCCTTGTGATTTTCTTCAACATGATACCACACATGAGTGGTCTAACCTTCAAAGTCCCGGTCGTCAACATATTGACACGTATGTTAACTGAACAAGTAGATAGAAGGAATTTTATAACAAATAATATTTTCTTTTTAGGAGATTTATAAGACAGTGTTCCTGCAGTTTAATAAATCTTGTTATCAGAGGCGGGTCCAAATTATAATTTTGGGAGGAGTTCAAACGGATAATTTTATTCAGAAAGTCAGTTTTAGAACTAGGAGGTTAAAATTTTCGTCGCATATACTTTATATTTTCGTTGAATTAAATTAGTCCAAGTGTCTAGCTGCTATACAACGCTACGTTCCTCCGTTTAAAGTTCTCAATGTTTTCGATATATCTCAAAAAGTATAAAAGATAGGATATTCCGATAAATTTTGTTGTATAAGATACCTAAAACTCTTCATTTTATTTGAAATTGAAACATTTTCTACTAAAATCACAATTTAAAATATAGGGTGTTTGTTGTTCTACTAAAATCACAATTTAACATATAGGGTGTTTGTTGTTCTGCATTTTGTGCGATAAATTTTCACGAAAACTGTTGTAATTTTTTTTAATTCCTCATATCGAAAGTTTCTTTAATATTTAAGCGATTAAACGACTTTACAAAAACGCACGATTAAACATAAGAGTATTTTGACGCTGAAAGAAAATTACACTACGTTAAATGTCTGGATTCCTAGGAAAGTTGAAGAAATGAAACTTAGGGAACATCAAGACTTTGCGACCTCAATTTTGCCAATATGAACAATTCTGAATCGATTTTAAGCAATAAAAAAATTTCAAGTGACTCAGGACCGGAGAATTTATGGGTTGGCGAATTTGTGCGTAGACAAATTCAAAAGTTCAAGGCAGTCTGGCGTGCGTATCCAGATCAAGAGTGTTGGCCAATGCGCGAGTAGGGGAATTCAATTCTCTGTAAGAAATATAATATATATTATATCATATCTGTATACAGCGAATAATTCAAAATATAACATCTTAATGTATGCAAACTTACATTCAAATAATGTTTAAATTAGGAATTTTCATAATTATTTGTACGAACATTCATAGCGTAATGGTTAAGTGTCGGATTCGCAGTCCGATGCAATGAGGCCTTATACCTATGTTTGGAATAAGAAAAGGTGTTGATAACAGCTATAAAGCTATGCCAGAAACAAGTGTCCAATTGCCCCAATTTTTTACAAATAATTATTAACATACCTTTTCATTACAATTTTCGAAATAACACCTACTTAAAAACTCTTTGTACTGCGAAAAAGTAAATACTGTTTACATATCTTCAAAAACTATTTGATTACTCAATCATTAGAAAAATGCCATTGCTCGAATACTGATTTGTAATATCTTCTAGTACATATTACACATATGAACATTTTTTATGGCCAGGGGTTTCTACAGGAGGTTGGATAATAATATAATAAATACGAAAAAACACTTAAAATTATGTGTACAAATATATCATTATTGAATTTCTCGATTCAGATCGAAAAAATATATTTAGTAATTTGGAACAGAATTGAGAAACTAGTATACCAGAATGGTATTAAAATATTAGATGCGCCGACTGAAGTTTGTTGGACCAACAAACCATTGAGCAACTGCTGGGTTGTATGGAGCAAGTGCTGGGTTCTATGATTCGTTCGTGCAGAGTCTGTAGAGTGCTATTAAATAAACTCTAGATTAAATTGGGTTGAGAATTATAATTATTCCATTCCTGCGTAACTATTTAAGTGCTTAGTTGATTTTGTTCGCTTACTTTCGGAATGACGTTAATTTGAAATATCGGGTGGCATTTTTACGATCCTAAGTTAGTTTCTTGAAGCTGTTAATTTTTGCGCAAAGAAATACTAACGGTGTTACTGGAACATTTTAATTGATATTCGTGCGTTTAAGAACGTACCGGATTTATGTTATCTTCATCATGTAGGTATTAGTTATGGTTAATTTTGGATGTTTCTAGGTCTAACGAAACCAACAGGACTTAGATTATCGTAGTATTTCTAAGAAAATGATTTGTTTGTTTGGTATTGAAAAATATATTCTTACTTAATTAGTATTACGTTCCAGACCTGCGAAAGCTGTATGGTGTACAACCATCTGTGTTTACTAGAAGTTTTCTCTGAAATTCGAGATATATATTTTTTATCACGATAGTACACATTCACAAACCGCAAACAAACAATGAATTTCTTCACCAGTCAACAAGTGAAATGGCTGTCTCATTCTCCATAGTGTTCTGATTCTCCATAGTGCTAAGCACTGTTTTACTTTTTTTTAAATCAATTACCTGATTTATGATTTGTAACAACGACAAATTCAGTTGAAGCGCTTGAAACTGAAATGTTGAGTACCTCATTTTAAAATAAGTATACATTAAGTTTAATGACTAAATTTATGAACCAAAAGATTGTGGATTCATTCGCATGCAAAAATGAATACGCTGTAGGTAATTATTTTTTATTTTAAATATTTTTGTCTTATTTTATCTAGAACTTTTTGCAGCAGTCTGCACATTTATAGTTTACAGTTTGAGTTATATCGCAATATGTCTTTTTTCTTAGAATACAAAAGCATACGCTAAAAAGGTGATACAGTATCTACCTGTATTAGGATGGTGCTGGAAATTTGCTGAGTTTGTATTCTTAGAGCGGTCTTTTGAGAAGGACAAGGAAAATATTGTTCGTCAGGTTGGGGAATTGGCTGACTATCCAGATCCTATGTGGGTAAGAATTTTAACTCATAATTTTTAATATTTACAAGATAATTTTTAATATTTACAAGATATTGGTGATGAGAAATTATTTCTTTGTGATTATAAGAGGTACTGTTACTTGTTACATGTTTTAAGCTCCTTACTATGGATCTCCTTGTATTTATACTGGTATTTTATGGGTATTGAGTTTAAAAAAGGTTGCGTGGAGCTTTTATAACGTACTTTACTTTATGTTTCAGATGTTTGCGTCTTTAGTGCAATCATTATCTTAGAAAGCTTATTTAAATGACAGTTTGTAGTATGTCCATTTTTAAGTAGTTCTATATAATAATAAGTTCTATATAACGTCTTTATTCCGAAACAGTAAAGGAAAGTACAAAACTGAGTAATTAGCATAATTAAATATACAATATTTATAGAAACATACACTATAATACACTGTTCAATTACTGAGGGAAATCCTTACTGGGCGTAGATTCAGTTAGTACAAGTACATTACTGTTTTTCAACTAAATCCAAAAATACCGGAAAGAAATTGAAATAGACGTATTTAGTTATCAAAATCTTAAATTACAAATTTATTTAAAATTAAAATTGTGGTTCAATTAAAATTATACATTGACGTAGTGCGCGCGAGCATACAGTGCGTGAAGGTGCAGACAAGAGGAAACAGAAGAGAAGCTTTATACAAAAAACTACCGACCCGAGGTCACAGAATCATAGATTAACATTTACATTTATCTCTCGTAAATCTGTCTTAAATATTCCAAAGTACGCCCTCAAAAGAGTGATATAGATAGGGTTTTACAGCTATTTGGTAAGAGTTCCATTTCTTGGCAATATTATAGGAATATGATCGCCGAAATATTGATGTCCTATCTACAGGCCTTTAAATCTAATATTTAGATTGTGAACATCATGTCTATAGCTAATTTTATTGAATAAAATTGCTGGAGATTTATTTAGCATTATTTTGTAGCAGAAAATCAGTTCATGATGAATTCGTACCACTTTCATTGTGGACCAGTTAGCATCCCTTCTTTTTTTGGCTTACATGATCAAATTTACGAAGCCCACATACATATCTTATACAGCAGTGTTGTATTTTCCGAATTTTATATTCGTAATTTGTGTCAAGACACGGACCATATACTACATCGGAATAATTGAATATTTAAAGTACAAATGACTGACATAACATTAATTTCGTTTGCTCGCTCAAAAATCTCTGGCGTTGTAGAGTAATTTTAATCTATAGATTGCTTTTTGTCAACATTTATTTACATAGGTTTTAAAACGTAAAGCCTTGTCTATTACTAATCCTAAGTTTTTAGCATCATTCACTAATGGCAATACTTGGTCTCGCATTATTCTTGAGATGTTAATAATTTGCGATACTTATTTTTAGAAAAGAAAATTACCTTTGTTTTTACCGGATTAAGTGTTAATGCATGTGCATTGAAATATTTAAGAATCCGTTCTAGATCATAATTAATGTTAGTGCATGCCTGCATTACTTCACCATTAGAAAATGACTTATAGATTTGGGGATCATGTGCATAACATTGTATTTTACAGTAATTTACGACCTTAGGAAGGTTGCTAATATAAATAGTATATAATATTCGGCCCCGAATTGACCCTTGCGGAATTCCTGATTTCAGACACAGCTATTCAGACAAACTATTACCTATTTGTAGCATTTAACATCTATAGAATAAATAAGATTTAAAAAACTCTACTGATGATTCACTAAGACCCATAAAGTGCAATACACTCAATAGAATATTGTGATTTACAGAATCAGAAGCCTTTGAGAAATCTTATAAAATTAACACAGTGTTTTCATTTTGATCAGTGGCGGATATAATATCGTCAACAACATTTGACAAAGTACCAAAACAACTGTAGCCCGCCCGAAATCCTGATTGGCAATCTGGAAGGCTGTTGTTGGCGTTTAAGTGATCTCGTAGTTGAGATACTATAATTTTTTTCTAATATTTTTGACATGGCTGGAAGTATGCTTATAGTACGAAGATCTGAAATTGAGGTGGGATTGTTTATTTTGGGAATGGGTAGAACTTGAGCTAGCTTCCATACAGTAGGATATGCACAGTTTTCAATGCAATAGTTTATGAAATAAGTTAAATATTTTAGGGCGAATGGGCAACATAGCAAAATGAACTTAATACTGAGATGATCAACCGCAATTAATTTGGATTTAATACTATGCATATTGTGTAATACATTTAATTCGGTTACTTTTTGAAATTGAAGTTCTGAGATGTTGGGGTATTTTTTATTATTATTGTAAAATTGCTTAAGCTCAGAAACCTCTACGTTATTTTCATCAAAACTTGGAACCGAATTGACGAAGTAGGAATTAAATAAACTAGCTTCAAAAGACCGTAAAGACTTTTACATCTTGTGCCGGTGGTCCATAAATAGCACCAATAGCATATTTCGTTTTTTTTATTTGGACGCATATCCAAACCTATTCAATTTCATTATACGTAAAAGAGATTTCTTTAACGTTTAAATCATTTTTTATATAGATTATTACACCATCACCCCTACCTGCTCTATCTTTTCTTGCCATAAAATAACCATTAATGTCTATGTTATTGTCAACTATTGCTTCATTAAGCCAAGTTTCACTTAATGCAAAAATGTTATAGTTATTTGACAGGAGAAGATCTTCTATAAATGTATATTTAGGGACCAATGAACGTATATTTAGATGAGATGTCTTGAAATAATTCATAATATAATAGTTAATCCATGTAATAGGAATAGTTACTTTACGAGTAACTATTTCTATTTACTATTGAACCTTCAATCTTAATAAAAAAGATTTAAGATATTGTTTAAATCGTCTGTTGCTATTGTGATTCTTTTCCTCCTCCTCTGTTTGCTACACTAATCCACACACACACACACACACACACACACACACACACACACACACACACACACACACACACACACACACACACACACACAGACACACACACAAATTAAGAAAATACAAATAAACAATAAGAAATAACAAAAATAAATTTAGTATAGATTTAAATGTTTTAGCAAAAAAGCAAACAAAATAAGGTTGTGTATGTTACTCTGCATATCGTTTAATAAAATAAAAAAAACCGCATTTGTGGTTATCAAAAATTAACTAAATTTACAGATATATTATCATTACATTTATAAATCTTTTTATTAAGATGTAGAATTAAGTTTTTTTCGAGGAGGAAAGAGAAAAATAAAATAAGTTAGTAGTGATAACAGAAACAGAATGATATTTTATGTTTAATCACATACATTATATTTATAAGCTATTATTATATAGCAATACGAGTATCTTATAAAATTAAATCCACGTACGTGATTTACGACTCTTAATATTCATTTAATTAGAAAAGCCAATGAAGTCCTAATAGTCCGACGGATTAATTTTGACGTTTTTGTTAAGTTTGTGATAAATATTTCCGTTAAAAATCCAGGCGTTCGTTTTTCCATGTACTTCCTTCACTTTGGCGAGTTTACCTTTTAGAATTAGTAAGGTCTTCCATAATTACCAATCCAGTACCTTAAGTTTACGTCGATTTTTGTGTTGGGTTTCTTATGTCAGACTCTAGCATTTTTGAATATCTTCTGAAACATTTAAATTTATTTTCAATTTTTCTGTTACTATTCTATTTAAAATGTTTTCCATCTCCTCTGTGGTTTCGGAAGTAGTTTCCTTGACTCCAAATATACATAAGCAATATTTGCGATTTTGTTGGTCTATGTGCTCAACATTCTTTTGCAAGTTATCCAGATATTTTTGGATATTATCTATTTACGTATCATAAAATTTACGCTGCGCTTCTAGTTTCTGCTCGTACTCCTCTAGTTATTTTGAAAGTGATTTTTTCTATAAAGTCCTTATCATTCAATAAAGCCATAACGACTTCTTTACACTCGCTTAGGCGAACACTAATTTCACTCTTCTCCATTTTAACAAGAGATGTTTAAATATTATGCAAACTTTTGAAACACACGTGTTTGAGCTGTTTTATGCGATAACGCGCGCGTGTATGCAGAGGAACATTAAGCCATACAATACGCACATGATAAACTAAAATATACTGTTTCCGATTTGATGTAAGTTATTGGCTTTTTGTTGAATGTTTGATTAATTCGAAGACATTTATATTAAATATTTATACTAATTATTTAGATAAAATTATTATAATATTATTTGTATTAATTTATTGCTTCAAATTTGTTAGTTACTGATGTTCCCCGAAGGCACACGATTCTCGCCGAAAAAGCACCTCGCATCTGAAGCGTTTGCAGCCGAACGCGGCCTACCATCACTCACGCATCATTTACAACCCCGCACTCGCGGTTTTGTTACGAGCATGCAACCCATGCGTGGTAAAGTGCCGGCCGTTTACGACATTCTATTAGTGTTCAGAGATAGTGATCCGAATGCGCCGACCATTACCAATGTATTGTTTGGACGACCGATTACGGCGCACATGTGGATGAAGAGAGTGCCACTTGAAGAAGTGCCTAGTGAGGAAAAAGAATTGGAGGAGTATATTAGACAAATGTTTCAAGGAAAGGTAAAATTTGATGGCTTTGTTAGCTTGTAACATTAACTTTATTAGTACTATCTTTGTCTATATGCTGTTGTTAAAAGTCAACGAAGGTGAAGGATATGATTTTATTTTTTCTTGGGCGCAATTATGTTTCAGTAATATAATATTTAATAATTTTTAATAGCTTGGGGAAATTTATATGTGACAAAATTTGAAATTTTAATAAGTTTCTATATTGCATTCATTAGGACGGTAACACAGTTACAGAGAAGCAGGGATTTGCTAAATGTTTGTAGTATACTCGTATAAAACAATTAACGCAATATTTAATATTGAATATGACATTATATGTAGAGATATATTCAGGGACTAATAAATTTATTATGAGTTGATATAGAATAATGGGAATTTCTCGTTAAATTACATTTTGTGAAGGGATGCATGAATTTTTAATTTCAGGATAAGATGAAAGAGAGCTTTATCAACACTGGCAACTTCTTTGCGACCTCGGGAGTAAAACCTGAACCTGGTTTCGTCGTACCTCGACGTGTAAATACTCTGATTAATATGATCAGTTGGATGACAATTGTTCTCCTGCCGATGAGTTATTATATACTCAGTTTGCTGTTAAGTGGACAAATGGTGTATTTTTGTATTGGAGTAGGCGTATTATCAGCATGTAGGTTTCTTTTTTTATTTCTTTATGATCATTTTTATAATATGTTTGCAATTATCTTTATAAAATTATCATTTAATTTCACTAAAATACAAAGCGATCTGTAATATATTCAAATAAATTTTTATTTTTTATATTTACAGTTTATATTTTATTAAAACGGTCGATAGGAATGTCGAAAATTAGTAAACAATCGGCCTATGGAACAAGCGTGGCCAATGGCTCTAAAAAGGACTGAACATAAAAGGAAACGTAACATATTAAGAGAATTAAACTACTTAGGATACAAACAAAACGATATTTTTATATGTCTGTATGTTGCCTAAATATTGTCAACCACCTTTATAGGTCTTTGATCTGTGTAAAACTATGCACAGGTGGATTAAATGGATATTTAGTTTGTTTCCGAGTAACATTTTCATCAAATTAATCATTTGTTCCGCAGATTTAGGGCGATCTTTCATGAAGGAATGTATACGAGTATCTTCACCGACATCTTTTGAGTGGAGATTGACTTGACCCAAATTTATTTTATCTAGTTCTTAAAACATAACCGTGGTTGGCGAATCCTCAGAGCGCAGGACTCTTGGCCGACATCAGGTTATACATCCGCTTAATCCACCTTCGTATTTCCAAATGTAATAAACACAACCCAATTTCAATTAACTCTCCGTTAATAACGTTTGTTGCAAATTTTTCATATTATTTTTATTATTCTAGATGTTGTTTTCTAGAATAGTTTATAAAAAGTATTACAGTAATTGTGTTCCCTGAAAATCAAATTAATAAAAACATTTCATATGTTATAGAGATAAAAATTTGCAATAGACGATATTTGACCTGCATGCAAACAAATAGGACCCTATTGTAGTATATTGTATTAACAA
>WYDF02257331.1:4854-19729 GCA_009867245.2 Adranes taylori
ATTACCCAGGCACTAGGTATAAATTCGTAGAGGAGACACTGGTTTTTACTCTATGCATCATATACTTTTTTCAACATATACTGGTCTAGCAGCAGCATGTACTTATTTAAAACCGCTATATTGGTTTTTAAAATGACATCTGTGAAATAAAAAAATTGTCAAATTATATCCTTTTTAATGTACAATTTTTGTACGGTCCGAGTATATTGTTTCAAACAATTATATCGCTCCTGGTAATTAATTAGTTACATTTTTAGAATCTAGTTTCTTTTATTTTAATTCTAGTTACCAATCTAGTGACATCTAGCGTTTAAAAAATAATAAAAGATAACCTTTGACATCAACACGACGCCGGTGATATATAAAGATATACGAGCTCTTGAAGCAGACCGCGTAGCAGTCTCCAGTATAGAGTATTCTCCAATATTTAAATACATTCCATCCAAAAAGATATGTGGCATGCAAACATCATCGGTATGGTCATCTTTTGTCGCACCATACTTTTGCACATACGACCCGAAGCATTCACCATTTCGTGAATAATCTAGGATTAAAAGGTAATGGAATGGTGAATGTCCTGGGAGAATGTGATGGGAATGGTGAATGTGATGTCCAAAAAATGACGGCTCCATCTACTAGATGTGCTAAGTAAATTTCCACTTTTACTTCTTCTTAGAAACGTAACTTACAATAGTCAATTGTACCATATTTAGACCAAATTTTATCACTAAATCCCACGACATAACTATTAGAATTGAATAAAATGAACTGGTTTGCCGTTCCTGCACGTGGTATAGATCGTTTGATCTTTCACACCGGTTCCATTTCAGTCAAATTGGTCATCAATAACTTTCGAAAAGTTCAAAACTAAAAAGAATTTATCAATTGCAATATTTCTGGATCTTTCCTCAAACGATTTTACTAGTGTCAGAAGATTATTAGATGATACGTTACGTAAGTATAGCACAAGTATACGATACATAAGTATAGCAAAACCTTTCCTATACAATGCCAAAATATCTTCATTCCAAATAATGACTTACTGGGCATATATTAAATAAAACTGCAGCTTCCTCCATATTTGACTTCTCGTCCATCATCCTCCGTAAGGACGTAGTGACATCATGAATCTTGGGTAATTTTTTCAGGCCATGCTGTTCTGTCTTGTACTTAATGGGTTGCTTCTGCAAATGTAAATCCCGTGGCTGATTTAATCTGATCAATCCATCTCGTGGAAGATCGTCCTCTGAAACTTTGCCCTGTATAATTAGGCGCTCCATTGTATCCCTGCCTCTTATCACATAACCAAAGTATCGAGGTATGCTTCTATTTATTATTCTTACTTTGAGCTCTTCTAGGACGGACAGTTCAAGGTGTTCCAATATGTTTCGCACTACCCACAATTCAAAGACATCCATTCTCTGAGCGCCAGCTTTATTGACAGTCCAAGTCTCTGACGCATACGTGGCAATTGGAAAGATGAGACTTCAGTGACTTCTGCTTTTAGTATCTCTAGTTCCTTTTCTAGAATTGAGTCGGGTATGAACAGTTCTTAATCGGTGTTGGTCCTCGCAGAAGCGTTTCCATACTTCCGCAATTTCTTCCGATTTGGTGACCACTCTTCCTTGTGAATCTGTGATGATGATTTATGCTTGTGGTTTGAAGTCTCTCGATAAGTATGTAACTGTCTTGTACAGTTCCCTCGATTCATTACGATTTGCATGTTGTAGTAGTTGTGAAGGCACATACGATATATATATATATATATATATATATATATATATATATATATTCTTATCCCTTCTGCTCAGGTTTCTTATTTGTTTGAGGTAATTTAATTGTGTTTGCTTCTCCTGTGAGTCGCATGTTGTTGCTCTGATTTTTCTTTTTTACTCAAGAAGTTGCAATATTTCTTCAGACATCCAGTGCTTTTGTTTCCCTTTTGTGTCATGTGGGTGTGTACTATTTACGGAGGTGCTGACCCATTCCTTTGTGCCTCTTCATGTCTGGTGCGGAATCACCTTTAGGGCTTTGTACTGTAGGCTGGCACCGCTCGGAGTTTCTCATACCTTCTCGTACCGCTTCTTAATTGTCACATCTTCAAACCGCAGAAATTGGATTGTATTTGAATGTACATCAAAGAATAACTTCCTAAAAGATACATCCCAACTTTAAACCACTCCTGATTCAAACCACAGCGCAGTGAAGGTATCTATTTCATTTCATGAAGATATATGTAATCTAGCATAATTTATTTTTGCATCAATCGTTTAAATTTTATATTTTCTGGCAGGTCCTGGAGAAAAATGGATTATATTGTATCACCAGTTTATAAAGACTACAAATTTAGTGATTTAGCATCCGACGGCTCGCCATAATCATTACTCGAAATTTCATTGCTATATGGGGTTAAAGTAAAGGACTTTTATATTCCGAATCCTCACTAAATTCGCGACCATGTTCTTCATAACCACAGATTCAAAATCATCATCAGTATGGCGTACAATTTTTCTATTAGTAAACTCCAAACAAAAATATAAATAAATATATTTTATAAAAGCCACTTCATATAAGACCATAGCCCCAAGAGGATTTGGTCCATGCCCAACTTAAAGGTACCTAATTGTTGTCTTTGCTTTTTCTGAAGGATGATTTTTAGTAACAATTAACGTTGCTAATGTTACACTATTCTTAGACATGGGGTTTCTAATAAAACCCTCAAGCTCCCAGAAAGCTTGTCAAGACTCGATATTGCTAGCCGTGGGACAAATATCTATGAGTGCAGAACGTCTTGAATCGATGATGCCGCTGTCCGTCACTTATCAAATTTGGACATGAAATAGCATTACTCAAAACGTCTATCTACACCAGAGCAGCACTAGATGAAAGATGGGAATATGTGTTTTATAAATGTTTCAGAATATGTCTCATTTGAACACGATTTCTGCCTTCATATATCCATATACGCAACATTCAAACAGTACAGCACACGCATTTATAGCAACAACAACCTTTATTTTAATTTCATCTTGCCCCAGATAGCATAGTTTAGGTGAATGAACTACTCTCGTATACGAGGCATTTCGTGACCTCGTTTGCGACGCCACTGTTTCGCATACAGTAGGCGCAAAGCGATCCATGCCATATGCATGTACCATAAGGCAAGAATAAGCATACACAGAAAACACTCTCGACCGTTCTGCATACTGCGAGCACAAATAACGTACCCTGAGCACGAGACTATCTAGCTGACACGGATCTTCGAGTCACGATGTAAAGGAGAGTTTACAATACATCAGGTGAAGGAATTTCAAAAATAATAGTTGTTTAAGTTTTGAATTCCGTAGATAAAATTGTTTATCTCTTATTTTAAGAACTGAATGTCTTTCTTACTAAACAGTTTGAATAGTCCAACATATCCCTATATAATTCAAAAGAATTGAATCAAACGTGGGCATAAATACATTGAAGGAGTATTTTCAGTTATAAGAAAACAAGTAGAAAGTCATCAAAGTTCCTTCTTAGGATGAGGCATCTGCTTCTGTTAATCTGGACGCCAGAGACTTGTCCTAATTTTCGGTATAAAAAGTGGAAGGGAGTAAGTGTACCCAGCGACATCTGACGGAACAGTTCCTCAATTCTCGGCCAGTTATTTCTGCGTCTTAATCACAGTACTCTGCCTACTGCCACAAATATTCCGCATCTTACTAATGTTGCGTGAATTACTCTTACGATTACAAACTTCTAATATCACCCTGATTTAACCAGATACAACCCTTACAATAAACGGCTATACCAGCTTTGGTAAGGTTGCACTGATGTATTCAAGGCGCCCTGCTACACAAGGCCTTCTGGAAATAGTTTGTGTTTTCCAGGTTTAGTCCAGGAGAAACTGTTTCCTTAACCATATTCTCCAGCTGGTGCTGAGTTTCCTACGGCTCATGTAGGGTTCTCCCAATGTGCACTGCTCTTTTGGCTCCTTGTGTATTGCCCCTTGATTCCTCATTTCGCAAATTCCCTAGGTGATTGTGGTTTGGATTTTGATCGTTATAAGAGTACCGAGGTTGCGAACTTCCTGCTTGATTGTAGTTAGGATACTGATGATTATAAATATAATGAGATTGCGAGATTCCGGGATCGGAGAAATACTTTCTGTGTGAATTGTACCCACTGTGACTTGTATTTCCTGAAATATGGGATGGTTCTGTGATTGGCCCGTATTTACACATTGGGAGTATTGATAACTGTTTATGTTCTCGTTGAAATTCCCCTTACCCCTTCTTTCCCGCGAGTTGCCAAAGGAGGTTGGCGTTTAAAATACGAAATTCTCTTTCATCCATTTTTAATAAAAAATGGACAAACTGATTAATTTAAGCAACTTTCTGTCAGGTTTGCACAATATTTTGACATTTGAGGTGAACTTTTGAAAAGTCATTCTTCCGTCAAGCAGATGCTTCAAAATATGTGAAATTTTCTGTGCCTATAGAAATATTCTTCCTGATCCAGCACAGTTTTGTGTTTAAGCTCAGTTTATCCAATCACTTTTAAATATATTTTTATTTTCATAAACATTTACATTAAATAATAAATCAACTAATGTTAGTCGTTCTGATGCAAATAAATTACTGAGCTATAAATAAAGATTGAAATAAAAAATATCCTAGAGAAGTGTAAACGCACCATTAGTTAAAAGTGAGCGTTGAAATACATGACAGAGAGAGATAGCATAAGGTCGTGCGAAAAAGACAAATATAGTAAATGGGAAGGCCGAGGTGCAATGAACTACTCTCCTAGCAGGTAACGATTGTCCTACATATTATGCCGTCGGTTCACTCTCGTTCATACGGGAAAGTGAAACCCGCTGTATACAGCAAAATGTATCTATCTTGTACAGAGGCTACAGATAAGGGTTACCATCTTGAAAATATCAAATATTCACAATGTGATTTTAACATTTAATATCATTCATGATCATCTAACTACGAGCGTATTACTTTTGTTGGATTTACATCATTACAAAATTTCGTTACCACTCACAAAATCTGCGATTTCACGCTATTTGTTCTCCATTCAAATGATGAGAATTCCATCGATAAACTAGCATTATGAGACCCGCTATGTTATACATAATAATTTGAATTAAGATCTGAATCAAGGAGTTTGAGTGTACGGAATATGGTTTTATAACTGCATATAAAGGACATCATAAAGAGGGTACATTCGAATTCCGGAAGATGATTTCAATACTGCACACAAAACAGCTCTTAAAGAACACAAACAAACTCATACAGGGGAGAAGATCTTTGAGTGTACGGAATGTTGTTTCAAAAGTGTAAGAAAAGGATATCCTGCAAGGTGGAAACGAACTCATTCAAAAGGAAGTTTTTTTTAGTATGCGGAATGCGGTTTGCATTGTGGAGGACATTTAGTAGGACACATTCAAATTCATACAGGAGAGAAACTCTTTGAGTGTAGGGAATGTGATTTCAAAACTGCATAGAAGATAGCTTTTAAATAACACAAACGAACTCATCCAAGAGAGAAGTCCTTTACGTGTACGGAATGTGATTTCAAAATTGCACCCAAAACATCTCTTAAAGAACACAAGCTCATACAGGGGAGAAGGTCGTTGAGTGTACGGAATGTCATTTCAAGACTGCATGAAAAGGATATCCTGCAAGGCATAAACGAACTCATACAAGAGGAAGGTTTTTTAGTGTGCGGAATGCGGTTTGCATATAGAGGACATTTTTTACGACACATAAATATATAAATTCATACACATAACGACATATAAACAACATATAAATTCATACAAGAGAGAAATCCTTTGAGTGTAGAGAATGTGATTTCAAACCTGCAAGCAAAACAGCTTTTAAAAAAACCAAACGAACTCATACAGGAGAAAAGCCCTTTTGAGTGTACGGAATGTTGTTGCAAAACTGCATGAAAATGATATTTTGTAAGGCACAAACAAACTCATAGCGGAGATAAGGTTTTTGAGTGTTTCGAATGCGGTTTTATAACTGCATATAAAGGACATCTTGAGGGCACATTCGAATTCATACAAGAAAGGCGCCCTTTGCGTGTAAGGAGTTTGATTTCAAAACTGCACACAAAACAGCTCTTAACAAACACAAACGAAAAGGATATTATCTTGCAAAGGACAAACGAACTCATAGAAGAGGAAGTTTTTCTAGTATGCGGAATGTAGTTTGCATATGGAGGACATTTTGTACGACACTTTGAAATTAATACAGGAGAGAAACCCTTAAGTGTAGGGAATGTGATTTCAAAACTCTATGAAAAACAGTTTTTAAAGAACACAAACGAACTCATCCAAGAGAGAAGCCCTTTGAATGAACGGAATGTGGTTGCAAAACTACATGAAAAGGATATCTTGCAAGGCAGAAACAAACTCATACAGTAGATCAGGTTTTTGAGTGTACAGAATGCGGTTTTATAACTGCATATAACGGACAATATATTTAGGGCACCTTCGAATTCATACAAGAGAGAAGCCCTTTGCGTGTAAGGAATGTGATTTCAAAACTGCACACAAACCTGCTCTTTAAGAACACAAACGAACTCATACAGGGGAGAACTCATTTGAGTGTACAGAACATTGCTCTTTGTTCTGCTACTTTCTAGGTAACAATGATAGTAAAAATTGTTTACTTCCGAAGCAACTAAAATCGAACAATGGGGAAATAATTGACCTTAGGAAGAAGAAAAACAAGATGGCCTCCTTGTTTTTTCTACAATATGCTGAATATTGGTCCTAACTACCATAACGCCCTGTTCGCAACTACCAAAGCCAAACTGCTAAACTATAATTATGTGATTACTCTCCATTATCTTCTGTAGTCATCCGAGAAGTAGAAAAAAACGATCAAACTAAATATCTGGGATTTATGGTGAGTACAAATGAGTCATGCAAGGAACATGTGAAAATGGTGGCTAAATAAGTTAAGGCAGCAGCAGAAAAAATAAAGAATGTATAGGAGAAGAAATTTGGTGAATTCGTTAAATTGGATGCTTGTGAGGCAGTTATAATGTTGTCTAGTCCTGAAGTGTGGGCAGTAAAGGAAAGAGAGGAAATACAAATAGAATATACGAAAAGGATATTAGGAGTTGAAATCATACTGCAAAAACTGAATAGAAACAAATGTTGGATTAAGGATATAAAAAAGATGGTAAAGTACGAAAGAAAAGTGTTACAGGATGAGGAAGTAGACGTATGACGGAGATAATCTTAACAGAAAAGAAATAGAGTGTAGAAGGTTCAGAATATTAAAAGAAACGCTCTGAGAAGAGTTGGATGGTCGATGACTAAATTGGTTGAAGGATATGAGGAGAGAGAGAGAGAGAGAGAGATGAGTGATATTGAGATGGAAACCAGAATGGAATATATTGAGGTACAATTAAAGTCTAAATATAATAGCTGATATATACACATACTGAATGAAAGAAGAACGCTTGAATATCCGAATGCAAGATTGAGTACTTGTGAGAAGAAAATGATTGCATATTTAGATCGAAGAAAATGGATGATGAAAGAATGTGCAGAATTTATGTAATAGTGGGCAAAAGATTGTGTCACTGTAGTGTGGATGGAAGAGCAACGGCAATTTGTAGATAATTAGAGGTTATGTTTAGATAAATGGGAAATAGGTAAAAATGTTATGAAGAATTTATTGGAAGGAGATAAAGAAATTTCAAATTTAAGGAAATAAATTTATTATTTTTGGTATCTTATGTTTATGGGTGTTGTATTTAATTTTGTTATATACGTATTTATTGTGCTAATAAAGGTTATTTGATTACTTGAGGTAACAAATTCTACTCAATGATATTTTGTACTAACCTTACAAGTTTATATGTCAACAGAAGATGGCAACCTTAACCAAAAAATTATGAGTGAGCAATAGACAAATATTGTCTAAACATAAACAAATACATAGTTAAACACTTTTTAATCAAACAAGGATTATAAAATACCTAAGCTTAAATAAAAAGAAAACACAACTATTTTGTTTAACATAACCTATAAACAGTTAAACATTTTTTTGTAAAGCAGTTAAATTTCTTAAACGGACAAGAGTACACAATCTTATAATGATTGATTAAAACAACTGTAAATTACCTGCCAAAACTCTTCCCAATAAATTCTCATTATCATTGGAAGCGATTTGATTCATTAGCTGTTGATCATTTGAGTTATCAGCATCATCACAATTTCCAGTTGCTGTGGCACAATTAGTCTCTTTATGGTCGTTCACCGTCATTTTGCAAATTAATCGTATCAAAGTAAACAACAAAAATTTAATTAGAAACTGTCATATTATTAAATAACCGAGATCCATATTTTAAAAAAATGTTTTGTTTGTTATTATTGCACTTGAAAACCCACAACGCGTATGTAAATAAAACTTTGACAGGTTATGTCAAATTAGTAATTATTATTCTTAAAAAAATCGCGTACGTGCGTAAAAAAACAACAGAATGATAATCACACTCGTACTGATGAAGCACGGTGTGTGATGATTTCATCACACACACACGTAACGAGTAGCGAGATGTCCGATTATTCCTTCATTTGCGAGAGACAAGAAGATGAAAAGAGACGGCATAAGCATAGGTTATCATTGTCTGACCCACTGACTTATTTCGCATTGTGCTTATGTGTGCTGCTGTTCTATACTCTATTCTAGCGGCGTTACGTATTACGCTACAATACGTACGGTTGGCGGTTCGTCGTTGTTGCTGCAGGTCAGCGTACTCCACGCGCAAAAGACAATCTTCTGCGACTTGCTTTTTGCCTCAAGAAGTCTACAAACGTTATGATAATGTGCCAAGATTGGATTTATTCAAATGAATTTAGAACTTTAAAAATATTTTCTTTAATTTTATTGGTATAATTAAAAATAACAAAATTTATTGCCCAATAAAAAAATCATGATATACAGTAATCAAAAGTTTAATGTATTCTTATTAAATTTTCTAGTGCACAATTATTTTCAATACTATTTACAACAAATACCATTTTTGTAAAAACCATTTTTATATAAACAATTATATAATGAAGAAAGAACTAAAAAAAATGTTTTGAAAGTTGTAAATTAGTAATATGAAATAATATATTGAAAGTGAAAAATCATTTAATTTTCCATTTAGTGTTTCCATTTTATATGCGGTTTTATTTTTAATTGATTGTATTTTTAAACAATCCAAAAGATTATTGAAGATTTAAAAAATGTATCGAATCCAAAACGAAATCTTAACCAATAAATAAAAGATGTGTTAATGATATGTCTGACAAAATAAAAGCCATTTTTAGTAACGTGAAGTTAGTTTGGATGTAAACGCAGGTTTGAGTTGGCAACATTGTGGAGTTGTTATAGTTCGACTAACATATAATCTTAAGTGTAGATATTAAATATATCAAATCTGAACCAAACTAAATTAACAAAGTTTAATTGGTCCATATAGTGCTAAATTCACTTATTAGGCTCCTATTTTTTTTCAAACTGAACAAATTTCAAGTTGAAGTGAAATCATTATTTGTTTGAGTATTTTTAATGTTTGAATTAATTTTATGTTTACATATTGAGAAATCGTAGCATATTTATGAAATAGATCTATTTTACAAATACGGTTTGTAGAATTTATCTTAACAAATCAGGATCGAGGTTATCTTACTACCACTAGACTGCTCCATTTTTATTATTACATGTAACATAAAATGCTCGTTGTATAAGATAATATAGGGTAGAGTTTGAATTCGCTGATCTTATTATAATGAAGTACTCAGAAAAATAAATATACAAAAAAATACAATATTAATCACTTCATATGTATGGCTCTACTTTGTTATGAGATATATTTATTTATTTATTTAAACAAAATAAAATAATAACTTTATCGATAGACTATAATTTTTCTATAACATTAGACAACATTATAATTTTTCTCTTGCAATAAGACTCAATGGATTTAGTCTGATTTTCTTTCAAATCGGGATGATTTATCCAATTCGGTCCATTATATAGATATGATAAGTAAATATATAGATGAATAGGAGTGCAATACAAAATAACAGATTTCGTACAGGGCAAGCGTTAATATTTTTGTGTATGAGCTTGCTTAACCTGGATGTTATTATTTATAATACGTAATTGATTCTAATCGCGTTCGTTATTTTGAACTGACAGATTTTTGTTTGGCTCTAATTATAATGCAAAATTATTTACGACGTCTTCTTCCCAGTTAAAAAATTATAAACGTAAAAATTGGCGATCTAATTGTAAGCGATTGAAGACGGTCTACGAATTTGGCAAATTGGTTGACTTTAATGACGGTGCTGCTTCGGTGAGGTAGACTCGTCGGTGAGGTGGACTCATTGGCGATGTCAACCTAATGGCGAGGCGCTTGATCGTGAATTCCCCATTGGCTTCTTCGACGTTGATCTTCTCTCGATTTGCTCGAAGACACGGTTAATGGATGAGGGGAGTTAGAAACTATGTAAATAGATGCGAAAGAAAATAAATATTAAAAGGGCCGAAAGATTTGGCTGAAAGTCTGCATGCCGTAAATTAAATATATCTGATCGATGCATAACGTGATATTAGCTTTTTGAAACGTAGATGTCGATGATGATTTTTGCTTTGAAGTTTTAAAGAAACTAAGCGACTTACTTTGCTGACGCTTACTAGAAAAAAAAACCGTTCTTTACAGTGCGACTATGCTCGATGTCAAAAGTCGGGATTGAACATCAAAAGAGAATTATACTGATTGAAAGTGTCTGAAACTGCCGTAGGCATGGATATTTATATGATATCAGAGATTTTTGGCGTCCGGCTTCAACGGCGGCAGTTTTGGTTATTGCCGGTGTGACTAGACTGATCTTATTTTATGCTAAAATCGGTAGGAAGGGAGAATTTTTTTCACATCAGAAGAATTCTTTTAGCCGTTACAAAATTTAAGGAACAGTATAGCGTGATATTTCTGCCAATATTCTAAGCTATATGATTCTACGACAAGGAGCTCTCCAATAAAAATTTTTCCCATCTGATTCCGCTTCAAAACAATGCAGTCCATCCACTGATGAAGGATGAATATGGCGATAAACAATTAGAATTCATTAGACTGTGACCAATGATGTATTGACAGACTTCAAATGCGAAGCCTAAGAACCGTTAAGAAAACGGTTGTATAAAAATCGATCACAGTCGATCACGACATTTATACACAAAATCAGAATAAATTGGCCCTATGACCAATTTATTCTTTGGCCCTATGACCAATTACGTTCATTCATAATAAAAGCAATATTTTATTTTTGTTGCAAAGATGCGCCTATTTACTGTTGAGATTTTCATTTCAACTACATCTATTTTGTCTATTAATTACACTGGTTTTCTTATATGGTATTCTCTATTGTAATTTGTTACTATATATATATATATATGTAAAATAAAATTTCATTCGTATTTCTTTACCTATATAATGTAAATAAATCTTCTTTTCACTAAAATCGGATGAGAGTACTCATTATTGATACAATTCACCTTGAAATCATTTGGTTTTAATTGTAAACGAGGGCTTAATAACATTTTAAGTATATCTGATTAAAATACCTTTAGTTTCAAATCTAGTGACTTTTCTAGTCACCATCTAGCATTAAAAAATTATGAGTAATAAAACAGAACCTCGCAATGTTTGCTGACATAATAATCGACACGGCGATATACGAAAAATGAACCAACCATATGTCCCGTCAAATCATAAAAAATTCAAATCGAGGATTATCCCAAAATGTGTCTTTTAAACGAGTTGAGATGAAGTCTTCGAAGGCTGGTCAGAACTTCTTTTATGTTCTACATAATCTCAATGCAAATTTTGTTTCTCAGAATTAAAAAATTATAACATATTACAATTTAAAAGTTTAAATAAAGAAATATGTAAATCTTTACATAAAAGACTTCTATGAATACTATTGAAGACATAGTAATTAAATCCATAAAATTTGCCTACAACATTGCTAGAATGCAATTATGGTTTATGCTCTGTTATGTATAGTTATTACCTACTTATTGTTATTATTTATTAATACATACGTATAAGTTAATTCTTGCATAAGATGGCATTTAAATCCTGTAATAAGAATGCTTTTAACTTAACCAATTACCTAAAACTAGTCGATAGAAATCGAAGGTAATAAATAATAGTACTAACAAAAGTGAATAGTAAGTGAATTTGATTGAAAACCAAGCCAGATAAAGGGCGGTGTAAAATCGTAACTCACGACAATTAAAATAAGGTGCTTTTGGCTTTCCTCATGAATGACCTAGATAAAGAGCATTCATTGTTCAATAGTACTGATCTAATTAAAATTCAATAAATAATTTAAATCATTATGTATTTGTAATAGATTAAATTATGAAATTAATATTTCTTCTTACTTGTGCCTCGAAAAAATGTTTACCCCGTTCGGAACTCTAACCCGGACCTCGATTGCGCTTCCAATTGAGTTACCGTATCTATTACCGAATTTGTTTTCCGTATCTATTAAGATAAGCAACTTATATATCAGGATTTGTTTTGGCCACCTGTTTGCTACCGACGATCGATTCATTCATCGTCGGATAGATGGAGCCTCCTGGATGTTTTTATTAATTTCTTTTCCTCTTTGCTGGCGGTCGCATGTTTAATTGAATATTTGATGTTTCGTGGTTAATCCTCCACGCTGGCATTATATAATAAAGTAAATTATTAAATTAATATTTCTTCTTACTTGTGCCTCGAAAAAATGTTTACCCCGTCCGGGACTCGAACCCGGACCTCTCGATTGCCGGTCGCTTGCGCTTCCAATTGAGTTAACGAATACTTATTCGAAGACACAAATAATTTTTAATACGTATTTGTTTTCTGTATCTATTAAGATGAGCAACTTATATATCAGGATTTGTTTTGGCCACCTGCTTGCTACCGACGATCGATTCATTCGTCATCGGGTAGATGGAGCCTTCTAGATGTTTTTATTAATATCTTTTCCGCTTTGCTGGCGAGAGTATGTTTAATTGAATATTTGATGATTCGTGGTTAAACCTCCACGCTGGCATTATTTAATAGAGTAAATTATGAAATTAATATTTCTTCTTACTTGTACCTCGAAAAAATGTTTACCACATCCGGGACTCGAACCCGGACCTCTAGATTGTCGGTCGATTGCTCTTCCAATTGAGCTAACGACACAAATAATTTTTAATATATATTTGTTTTCCGTATCTATTAAGATAGGCAACTTATTATGTATTTTTATTTAAATCATCGATAATAATAATAATTACGAGTAATAAAAATAAAAAACAAATAGGTAAACCATCATTTCAACCAGTTTCCCCTTTACATTCTAATTTATGTTCCTAGGTTTCATCTACTCTTTTTGCTTTTACTTTTCTGATGTGTTCTTCTAATTCTTCTACTGACATGTTTTCGTTTATTTCTTCTATTTTCATTTCAAGTTTTCCATAAAAAATATTATTCCAATATAAAAATTTAACCCTAAGATAAAAACGTTCCCTTCAAAATCGTAAAAAATTATATAATTCAATTAAGTACATCATAAATATCCACCTTCGGTATGAAATTTCTGTACTTCCTGGTCGTTTTACTCGGTCCCTTTGGATGTATTTCCAAATTTTTGTTCTCATTTGGTTTATTCAACTTAGAGGGAACTTTGCTCTCCACCTTCTTCAAGCGTAAAAGCAATGGTAAAAGCCATCGATGATTATCGTCATAATGTTTTCAAATTAATTAAATCGAATAAGTCTAAGAACAAATTATTGAATTTCTTAAATGTTCTGCGTATAGCAAAAGTGGGTGTCCAGCCTTACATCTGTTCCTGATAATAATGAGATTGTTTTATTGATCATTGTAAATCACCAAACGATTTAATCGCAATTTATTACTAAAACATTCCAGTATTTGCAAATAATATCGTTATTTCTCGTTACTTGCTACACATATAGATCTTACACATCTCAGCAAATACACGCGTACAGACAATATAAGTATTCATAGAAATTTTGAGCTTCGTATGAAGCATGTGCAACTACGAAAGCGTAAGATCATCATGGCGCAAATTCGGTCGGGTGAATGGCCCGCGAGTAGGACAAATTAGAAAAAGTGATTACGAATGACGTAAATGGAGTTGGCACATGGATTGGATTTTCAAAATTTGTTCGCGCTTGCTCGCAAATAGGTACATTCCAAATCGCATAACTATAATATTGCACGTAGGTAGTAAAAATGTAATCCCAAGAGATTTTTACGTCTTTCGTGTTCATTTCAAATTTATATGCTATTTCTAAGGGATTAATTAGATCAAGTTCTTGTTATAATAAATAATAATGTGTACAGCTTGTTTGTTGTATCCATAAAACGGGAAAGTTTGTCACCACTTCTCTTTTAAGTTTTTTACCGGAGAAAGTTTATTTATAATAGAATTTACTGGTTTCTAAACAAGGAAGTTCTATTTGTTAACAACATTTTATAAATGTTCCTTGCGCAAAGGTCATTTACATTGCCAAATAAATGAAAGTCAAGATACAAGATAATTTAGAGAGAAAATTACCTTATTGTTATTAAAAGAAATCTCATAATCCATAATGGCAGTTTTAACTCTTCCAATCATTTTTATTTAAACAGACCCTTTTTGTCGTCAATGCTCTTCGTTCTACTCATGGCTCAACACATTTGCAAATTTAAGTAGTCTTAAATTTGGGAACAATCTTGATTCCTAATCGTATTTTGATAATTTACTATAACTGATTGTATTATACGTCATATCTTATTTTTATTGTCAACTTTT
>WYDF02257341.1:7101-19728 GCA_009867245.2 Adranes taylori
CATTTTCTTACATGTCAACACATTTACCAAGTCTTGAAATACTTGGATAAAATAACCATCATCATTTGATATTAGTTGATTTTCATCTCTTCTCTGGATTTCTTACGAGATTGTAGACCATGGTTTTTCCCACTTTTTTGAAGAGTTCTTGGCATAATTTCTTCCCACGCTTTTGAAACCAAATAATTGACAATCCTTGTTGTTACTTTCTCAAGAAAATCCATACTGTTAGTCGGCGGATCTCTTTCCCGTTGAAAAGAAACATGACCAATGTTTTTTTGTATTGCCGTTTTATTGCTTCAATCACACCTTGGTCCATTTTGTTGTATCAGGGCCACATTTGGTGGCAAAAATTTCACAACATTTTCACCATATAATAATTTATTTTCACTAAAGTAATATAGTGCGTTGATTATACATAACACTACTGTTTCTGGTAGTTTTTTTCTTTCAAGAATTTCTTTGTTGCTGGCATAAAGTTTTCAAAATACCAGCCTTTAGAAACTTGGGTATGGTGTAAAGCTATTTAATAAAGATTAAAAATATAATATAATATAAGCAAGAATAAAATATAAAGAAAGATAATCTTGATAATAGCAAAGACAACGCCCTCGTTAATTGTCGCAAAGTGAATAACATGAATGAGTAATCAACTGACAGACTGACTAATCAACTGACTGAGTAATAGAATACATTTCAACAGTTATACAGTTTATTTTTTTATTTTTTTAGGTCTTTACCTATGCCTAGAAAAGGAACAGTATCAGCTCCATTATATATGGCATGGTTAGAAGTATTAACCAAAGGTTTTCCTCCATACCTATTGGTTAGAGGCAATCATCAATCAGTACTCACTTTTTATTCATAATGAATTATCGCAGTAGGTTAGTTAGTTTTAGTTAAATAGTACTTATTTCTAGTGATATAGATTTATAAAAATAGATTCCTCAAAAATATTTATTTATAATTTATAACATTTAACTGTTTACTCTTTTTTCAGCATAAAACTCCTTTCGGATCTCTGTATTTTTTTAACTCCTTAATGTACTCTTTTCAGGAAACAACTTTATCTTTTATAACACCAAACATTTTATTTAATTTCAATCAATTATTTATTCTATCTAATGGTGAGGTCGATGTTAGGGAGTTCCATTTAAGCTTTTACTAATCAAACAATGATATCGTATTAACTCCTTATTTAATATTGAAATATATGCTACTACCTGAACGTTTTCGATAATTTTAATTATCATCTTCAGAGGTATAAAAACTACAATTACATAACTAAATTAGATTATAAATAAAGAAAAAAAAATCTAAAGCAACTTACATATGACGTGACTGTGATTAAACCAAATTGTACATAGTGAACATAGTTGATAACTTAAATCATTCAATCGGAAGAATTAAATTTATCTAAAGATTTTATGTAGAAGAAACTAATTTATAAACTAATAATTTTAGCTTTTCTTAATCAAACACAAATAATCACAAACACAAATGTAATTTTTACGTCCGCCTCTATTGATGGGGGACACCTAATTACTGTGAGAGCGCATGCGTAAGTAAACTTTGATCGAATTGTGACAGGTTGTCAAATATCTGTGTTTGGAAGGAAAAGTATAGAAAGATCATCTAACGAGAAGGAAGAGGGTCGGAAATTGGGATTTGTCGTCATTATTGAGCATGATTCGTTGGATGGGTTCAACATGTGCTATAAAATCGGTAACTTTTGAAGAAATCATTACAAGAGAAGCTAACGTGAACATTAAGGTTTTTCTGGGGATCTTTTTTAATAGAATTTATTATTTCAAATTGCTCCGCTATGTCAAGTTTTTTACTTTTGTTGTGAGGTGAAAAAGTCATCATTATAATCGTGGCCTGAATCTAGAAGGTGGTTAGCAAAGTTCGACTAGGATTTAGAATATCGTAAACAAGCTAAGGGTTTTTTGATGCGTACTTGGAAGGAACGGCCTGTCTGACCTATATAGTTCTACCCGCATTCGCATTGGAGGCAATAAACACCATTTCAATCGATCGGGGGAATGGGATCTTTGTTCCGCACCAGAAATTGTTTAAAGTTGGGTGGGGCTTTATATGATATAAATGTGTAGCTGGGGAGTGATTGTGTCAAGCTGTTTTTTTATCTGCTATGAAAGTTTATCTATGTAAGTGAGCGAAAAGTACGTAACCGAGTGGATCTTTTATGTTCACCGGAAAGGTGATGTGGGGTGAGGCTCAGAATTTTATTGAGTTTTTTGTAATATATTGTCTTAACATAGTTGATTGAATAGTGGTTAGCTAAAGCAGGGTGTCAAATTATTTTTAAGTCTGTGATGAAAGCGTTGAAGGATAAGGGGGTCGAAAACAGTCTGTGGAATAACGAATTGAAAAAGGATTGTTTGTGTTGGGCGGGGTGGTAGGAAAATAATTTAGTTATGTAATTGTAGTTTATATACCCCTGAAGATGATAATTAAATTATCGAAAACGTTCAGGTAGCAGCATATATTTCAATATTAAATAAAGTGTTAAGACGATATCACTGTTTGATTAATAAAAAGTTATTTATTCTCTTTTATTGTTCATAATGCTTTATACTTCACAGGAAAATGGATGTAACAATGCATCATGTTACGTATAAATGTGTTACGCACAAAGCCCGTAATTGTACAGTGGCTTGTGAACCTTATATGTATAAAGTCCGAAATTCACTCACATTTACGGGCAAAACTTAGTAATAAAATTATATTAACTCGTAAACATTAAAATTTAAAAAAGTGTATTTATTTTCAAAAATAGAAATTAGAAAACATTTTTCGAATATATTATAGCCTCTAGATCAGTGCTACTTAACCAAAAAAGTGCTAGGGACCAGTAAGATATATAAATATCTAACTCGGAGGACTAATGATAATTGTTAATACAAACGATAATATGCAAATACATAGCAAAGAAAAGCTCAAAGAGTTTACAAGAAACGTTTGTTTGTGTCTATCAGTCAGTTAAAATGTTGAAAAACTAATATTTTGTAGTTTTAATTACATTGTTTATTTTATAAAACAATCTGGCGTCATCAAATTAAATATTATATGGTGAATGGTTCGGGCTATTGTTACATTGTGAACCAAAGCATTCACCATTAAATATAATTAACCAACATGAGTCTTTTAATATTGAAAATAATTTTTTTTTCCATATAAAAAAGATCAGAAGTGTTCTTCCAACTGATGTGGGTCAAATTGTGCTGAATACATGCATAAATTCAAAGCGTTCACGTCTCTCTAATGTTTCATTGCGCTCACGTTCATATCTTTCATGGCTAAACATTTTGATTTCTTTCTTAAATGACATAATTTGGTCACACTTTGGACTATTTTAAGATTTAAATGCTGTAAAAAAAACCATATATTTTTTAGGTTTATAGAAGATTGTCTATTTCAAAAACTCTTCTTTTTTGATATTTTGAAAAATTCATAACTTTGAGATTTGTTTCAAACAAATAGTTGATATAAATCTTGTAGAGAAATTGTTTCTCTTTCAAATTAATTAAAAGTCACTTGAGGAATTCTCCACTTTTCCTATTGAATCACGAGAGGTATACTTTTAGATATTTAATAATTAGTAATTAGCGTTCGAGGACCACTAAAATTTACTTGTGGACCACATGTTGAGAAACAGTGCTCTAAACTACTGAATAACATAATTATTGTTTATTAGTAAAATTTTAAGATTTGTGACATTTAGAATTATACTCTGGACTGATATTTCCGGCGTTGACACCTTGTGTGAAAACACTCTATACAATTCTTCTTTCTTTCCTTCGCTGGCTCTTTAGTGCGTTGACAACCTTAGCCGCTGCGACCACATTATTCCGCCAGTCGTCTCTCGACACCGCCTTCATCTTCCAGTTACGGACATTCAATCTAAGGAACCTGGCTAGCTTAATATCGTTTCTAATGGATGGTTTCTGGTAATGTGCTTCGAGTTCGGCGTTGCTTTGTAGTCTCTGACCTTCCGCATCTCTGACTTCTCCAAAGATTTTCCCTAAGACCTTTTGTTCCCAAATTCTCGTTTATCTTCGTGAGTGGCCACGTTTTCAAACCATATGCGACCACTGGCTTTATGACAGTTCTATAGACTTTGATTTTCAGCTTTTTCGATATGAGTAGTATTTGAGTACCTTCAGGAAGCTGTAGTAATATTTGTTTCCAGCCATCATTTTAGCCTTAATTTCAGCTGTAGCTTCGTTGTCTTCCATTACAATACCCCTCAGGTATTTAAACTTATCAATCCTTTCAAACCATACAAAATCCGGTACATTCCTCTACTCGACTTATTTTCAAGTCCATGACCCTCAATTCCGTCCAGAGTACATATAGGTTCTCCATTAGTGACTCTGGTCTAGTGGCCATCATAACTATATCATCTTCAAAGGCTACGTGCTGACATGTTCTATTATAGATGCACTCTTCAGGATTTATGGGTGCTTTTTCACAGCGGCTTCTATTCACAGAAGTGTAGTTAAATTTCACAGAAGTGTAGAAAGTGAATCTCCCTGCTTGGGATCTTTTCCTACTTCAAAGCTCTCTGTTAGTTCCGGTTTAACACTCACCTTCCTACACGTTTCCAATAGCGTCATTCTTATTGGCTTTATCAGTTTGGTTGGTATTGCAAACTTCTACTAACTCTGTATAAGTACCCCCTTAGAATTTGGTGATAAGCTGCGCGGAAATCAATAAACAATTGATGTAGTGCGATATTAAATTTGTAAGACATTTCCAACATACTTCTCAATGAGAACATTTGATCTGCTTCGAGCGAAACAACCCACATTGGTACTCCCCCAGTTAGTTTTCAGCAAGTTGTTTTAGTCTTGTTGTTAATACTTTAGACAGTATTTTGTAGTCTATGTTGAGAAACGAAATGCCTCTGTAGTTACTACAGTTAAGTCTATTTCCTTTCTTTTGTATTGGTACATTTATGACTATATTCCACTCTTCATGCATGGTCTCGTCTCTCCAGATCTTTTCCAGTAGCTGGTGCATTGCTTCCACTAAGTCCTCTCCTCCTTATTTAAATAACTCTGCGGGTAAAGCATCCCCCTCAGATGCTTTATGATTGTTTAGGTTTCCTATAGCTGCTTTCACTTCTACTAGCGCCGGCTCCTCTTCTCTCATATCGTCATCTGTCAGCATTACTGTTCGATCATTTAGTGGTTCCGAGAAGTACTCTATAGAAAACAGTTGGAGTAAAATTCCATTTTCCGTGCCAATTTCGTAATAATCAAGCGTGAAAACTTCTAGAACGCCTCCAATAAGGTTTCTGTGGTTCTTCCTCTATCTAAGAAAGAAAGGGTTGTGATTCTAACTGGTGCCGGTGGGATATTTTTTTCTCATTCGTGATTTTTATATTTTTCGCCTGGTTAAGTAGTCAGAAGTGTCTTTTTGGAATGGTCTTTTTCAGGCAATCCCTATTGAAAACTAGTCATTAAAACATTCTTCTAATATTTTTTTGTTCATCTATATTTTCTTGTCTACGGCAACATTGGCATTCAACTTAGAATTATCAGTCTTAATCTATGCAAAGTTTCAACTAAACTTAACACATTTTCTAAATCTTACCCAATATTTAAATATTTAGCTTGTAAAGCGAATCTTAAACCTTTACTTCATCAACTCGTCTTATTAAAGTTAGAAGCATATCTTCTGCGATTTGTCCTTTCTACGCTTCCTTAGCATCGGTAATATCTAGGTTTTCTGTAACAAATTTGTAATTCTACCTAGAACGATTTTAGTACTATTGATAAATTCTCGGGCCGTTGGCAGACTGCAAACCTGATTGTGCCCCACAAATGCAAAATATATCCATCACGTTCTGCAACTTTAGCAGTCCTCTTACTTTTCAGTGCACAAAAACTTACTTTGCTTAATTTTGATAATTCATGAAAATTGAGTATTCTTCATCTGGAGAAGTTTGGTAGTTAACACATTGATGTCATATTTAAATACCCAGTCAGCTGACTGATTTAAATTTTCTAACAGTATAATCAAGAGCGTATTAACACATATAAAATCAACGCACAACCTTGTTATTCTTCCACTACACACACAAAATATGCAGACCATATTTCATGCTATTCTCTTTTCAGTTTGCTTTTACAGATGTCATGAGGCATGTCTTTTGTATAATGACGCATAATTTCAATTACTTTAGAATGTGTCCAAGTTAATCTCCTAAATTGATCTGGGAAGGAATACTATTTATCTACATAGTGAATGTGACCTCGGCTCAATAATGGTGCGCACATGTTGATTACTAGATTAATGCTGAGACTAAGGCTAGGATTTGTTTCATCATCTCGTACATAAATTATGAAATACAAACAATAGCCTGAACTAGATTCACAAAGTTTGTATAAAATCTGGAGTGTTTAGACTCATTGCACTGTACGTATGAAAGGCGGCCTCGGAATTTCATTAGACTTTCATCCAGAGCAATGTTCTGAGGAGGGACATCTAGTTCGGAAAATTTTGTAGAGAAATGTTGTCTGATGGGCTCAATTTTTTTCATCGTTCTCATTTTCATCTTCATTGCTGTCATTAGTGAAATGTAAGAAACGCGAAATTAGTTTGAATCTCTTTCTCTCTCTCTCTTTCTCTCTCTCTCTCTCTCTCTCTCTCTCTCAAATCATAGTTTCAAGAAAACATTGATTATAAATACATCTACTTTTACTCCAGTACAATAGTATACGCGATTTTCGCAACTGAGACATCAAAATAACTAAAGCAAAATAGGTTCTTATTTCATATGCTGTAGTGTTATACCAATTATCATCATCTTTCAGTTTTTTCTTCTCTGAATTATTCAGTTGTCTTGTAGCTTACGCATTTGCTTCGTCACAAATTTTATTGAACAAAGAATCCATATATTCCGAATATAGACAGTTGACATGATAGATCTGACTCATACTCATTCATATTAAGTGTTCACAAACGCCACTATCGCCAATGAAAGAAACCGGATTATTACTAGTGTTTGTCCATTTCCAATCAACTTATTTTTTCTCGGTCGCAATATGTACGCCTTTTGAAGGGCTTGGTGCGTCATTATTATTTTCGTCCCTTTCTTCTCTAACCTCAGCACTAGATTCACATTCTCTAACTAACTAAATTCACTAGACTTCATTGTCAGAAAAATCACTAGTATCATAATCACAATCTATAAGCTATTTTAAACCTTTCTCATTATAACCTCGATTTTTGTAGTCATAATGACTACTGAAATCAGTGAAAAAATACGGACGAAGAAATTATTATTTGCCTCAAGAGATGGAGTACGAGATGGAGATGGTCAGATGGAGATGGAGATGGTCAGACTAGGGGAATTACTAAACGTTCATGTCAGTTCTTCAGAATGCATACAAACATCTATGAGCTAACAACAGAACTACATGCATTTATTCGAATGTTAATAAGATCAGGTTGTGTCCGAGCATTAACCTCGCTGGAATTTATTGGTTTAATTAGAATTCCCTTTTCAGGATGAATACGATTTTTTAAAGAAGTCTGACAGTTATCAAGGAATATTTTTATAATTATGTTAAGTTTTGATTTCCTTCTTGTCCAGTTCTAATTTGAACTTTCTTAATTATTTCACACAATTCTAATTTACGCACATAATATTCTGCAGTACTATTAACTGACATATTAGGAATACAAATAATTTTCTACTATCAATTCATCGTACCTTCTAATTTGCCTGTAAACTTCACTTACAGAGTTTTGGTCTTCATTCGTTATGTTCCTCACTTTGTAATTCATTCAGTCTTCACTTTGTAATTCAAATATTTTTGTAAATGACTCTCCAGCACTCATTTTTAACCTTCAGCTACTATTGACACATTTGTAGTACATATGTACTTCTGAAGGCGCCTCAGGACCCACAATAATATAATTACAATAAAATCATTAAAAAAACTAATATTCAACAATATTTGTTATAGTACATAAATAAAAAAAAAACTTAAAATTATTGTTCAAAACATTTAGGGCACAATTATTTGCAACACTGATTGCGAATAGGCAATTTACCCTTACTGGATAGCAGTTTTCCTATCCTAGTTATGTGGCATATGGCACACATTTTTCTCTTGCTTTTTTTCAGGAGGTGCTTGTGGTTGCTCAGAAATAGGATTTGCGACTCCCAATAGTTCAGCAATGAAGATTCGTAGTTTTGTCACCACCTCTGTGTGACAAAACTAAACTGTGACAGTCTTTTGAGAAATGAATATCGTTTTATTTCTTGGACGTTTGATGCGAATTGGTACAATACTCGATCATTTTCTCCTACAATACAGCGAATATTCAGCAATACAGCAAATGCAATACGGCAAATACAGCAATATTCAATACAGCAATAAAATGGGCATTGGTCAACTGTTGGATCTTTTGGATATCGAATATAAAGCACATTTTTCATCTAAAGCGTCAACTCCGGCTTTTGTTTCATTATAAAAATGAATCATCTCCGGCTTGTTGGTTGTTTCATTCACAGAATTGCCATGATGCATGCTAGACATTAATATAACGCTTTTATTTTTTGGCACATTGCTTACTATGGTTGTTGAAGAAGTAAATCCCAAACGCGGATGAATGAATTTCACGTTTTCGGTTTGGTAAAAATTCAGGTCGTAAATTTTTTTTATTTTATCTCAAAGTCACCACGTAAGTCAAACTGTTTTTCTCGAGTTCATCGACGAGTTTCACTGAACTGTACCAGTTGTTCCCTGTGATGTTTCTGTTGAAGCCATTAACACACTCCACAAACGTAAGAATCACACTTGTTGGATTGATAATGAAGGCTTTTAGGTGCACACTAACAACTTTTATTTCGGATCCGGTATAAATCTCTGCATTTACTAAATAATCCATTTTAGCGTCAGCCAAAACCTGCACTTTGATACCATATTTGGCAGGTTTGTTCGGAATATACATCCGAAATGGTACAAGCATTTCGTCTACAGTTAGGTAAGTTTCCTGCGAATAACATGACTTCGATCTAGCTGCAATTTCATCAAATAATTCCTGCACAGCGACCAGTTTATTAGTTTTGACTCTTTCTTTTCGGGTTTCGAGATTGTCACATCTAAAGAAGTTCAATAAAAGTAGACTCAGGCCAAACTCATATTGAAGATGTATTGCGGATACAACAACCCGAAAAATGCCTTCATATCACACAAATTGGTGTTTTCAGCAAAAGAAAGCCAAACTTTATTTCGTGACGGAGGAAACCTTTTGGACATTTGATATTTTTGCCTGGTGGGGATTATTTTCAAATTAGTAAAATCAACTATCGTTTGTATCATCTCATTGGTAATCAATACACTCCAAGCATATACGGGCTTCCTTGGGGGATTATTACGAGCAGGAGTAGCAAGGAATTGTAGTCACTCACTATTTGATTGCCCTCTTCATTCTCGTCACTCTCTTCAACCAATCTTTCTAGTTCCTCTAACACAGCTTCTCTATGTGACTCACAGACACACTTCCCTTGCTAGAATCATATTAGTTTGTGACTTCCAAATCATCCCAAAAGGCTTCAGACTCCAAAATATTTTTGATGTCATTTTCTGTCAATCAGGCGCATGGTATTGCGGAATAGTACTGAGACCAGGAATATCCATTATTTCCAAACTGAAAAAATACACTATATTTAAAAATATGGTGGGTCCTCAGAACCCATCAATAGTAGCTACGGGTTAAAAGAAAAAATAACCGTAAGCTCACACTATCCCAAACTCCAAACGAATATAACCTACAAATTCTAATTTTCAAATAAAACAAACTTTGTACACATGACTCTGTACAACGTCGACATTACAAGAAAACTTGCACAATGTCCGTAAAGCTGAGGAAATTTTACAATCAATGTCGCCATGTACAATTTACGGCTTTGTTCAAAACATATGTACTTCTTTAGCATCGAAAATTACCTCTTATGATTTAAATTGGAATTGAATCGATATATGCATTTGCATATAGTATTGAAGTTTCAAAAAAAAAAAGGAAACGTAATACTTGAAGTTCTAGATAACGTTTGAAATAATTCATACCAAATAAGTTGTGAAATCAAGAAATCAAACTGAATTAAAATTCCTAATAGTTGTCCCAAAAAAAAAATAAAAAAAGTAAAATCGGATAAAACACTGACAGATATTAAAAAAATATTTTTTAATAGCCTCTAGAAATTGCAAACAGTAATCTTGAAGCCTTAAATATATATTTAAGTCTTTTAAGAGACATTACGAATTTCTTGATTAATTTGTATTCTTAATTTAATACTTCATTAATCTAAATTTTTACAGTCATCGAATTGTTTTTTATTTTGTAATACATTTTAATAAACTTAATTGTTTTATGTGTTGTAATGAAAGTAATTTATTGTTTTTACATTTATTTATTCACTCCTGGCAATTGTTAGGTGGAACTACAAAAATATATGAATTTACACAGTACAAGAAATAAATTACATTATGGTACATCAATATTTGTTAGGTTAGGTTTCGATCTATAACCTATTGCTTAATTGTTGGCTTTTGTCGGTTGTTTTGTTTGATTTTGTTTGAATGATTACTGTACTTGTAATGCAATATTTTGTACGTTTTGTTTTATTTTATTAATAGTCAGCTGATATTTATGTACATATCGTGCGTGAGTATAGGTAGGTATAGTAAGTTCTTTTCGTTTGAAGTTTTAGGTACTGTTTAGATAATTAAATATTAGTACATAAGGTAGTCCGGTATGGTCGTTTATGCATATTTTTGCCATTAACAGAAAAACATCTTCTGCGATAATATAAACCCAGAAGATATAAACCACACTAACATAAAATTGGAGCACAGAGAACATATATAAATCAAACAAGAAACATACTATTAAATACGAACAACAGAGAAAGAGAAGAAAAACAAATGGAAACCATAGGCAACGGATATAAGAATAATCAAAATTAACACAAAAACCAAAGAAAAAAAACTAAATAACACCACGTACAGATAATTCACGTATCAAGGCTCAGTAAACCAAAACGTACAAAATCATTGAAGAAATACAGAAGAATATGCACATCAAAACAAAAACCATAATACTAACATACTTAAGCAATACAAAAGACTCAACAAACCAATACGAACAAAGTGGAGTTTACACTTTGTTCGCAATAAGTAACAAAACAATTTCAAATGTAGGACTGCATCTCTTCAAGCAGAACCACAAATGTACAATAGACAAATTAAAAATACTACACCAAGCAAAGAAAGAACACAGTAAACTGATATTACTGGAAGCTCTTGACACAGAAAAAGTAGAAAAAGAAAACAAAAATTCAAACAAAAAAACAAAAACAATAAACGAACTCTCTACACAAACACACATGACATCTACATAATCATCAGCTGACTACTAATAATAACAAAACAAAATATACAATCAATGTGCAATATTTCATAACTCAATAACAGTAAGTACAATAAAAATTTCACATAATAATTCAAACAAAATGTAGACAAACAAATCCAACAAATTAAGCATGAAACATGTTTTAAAATATTATAGATATAAATCTAACCTAACAAATATTGATATAACATAACATATTTGAAATAACGTATTGTGTAAATTAATGTAATAATTTTGTAGTTTCACCTGACGATGGCCAGAATCCAAAACCGATAGTAAATTAAAAATAAAGGTAAAAACATGGAAGTTCTAGTATTACAAAACTAATCAATAACCTTGTTACCTATCAAGAACAATCCTCAATTGTTTTAAATGCCTATTTACACAAGAGAATATTATTATATTTACAAAAAGTGATTAAAAACATTTTAATTTTTTATTTTAAAATTTTTGAAGACTTTATTGATTTCAACTATCAGGTTATAACACACTAGAGCAAAACTTTTGTTCTCGACTTAAGTTATGCTTACATATGTAACCTTCAAGTATTCATAATATCGAAAGATTTGATTCCAATCAAATTTCTCATGTAAATAAAGTCGCAAACACTGAAACAATTAACTTAGAAACCTAAACACACAAGTAAACATCTTCATTGATTAAATACTTAAATTTAATTTATATAAACAAAAGTTTAATTAATCATTTGCACATACGTAGTTTTTAAATTACCCCAAATAGTAAATATTTATCACTTCTAAGCCATAAAATGTTTTGAGATACGTAATCAATATTTTTATATAAACCTGACATATATTTTTGTAAAGCTTGTTTGATAGTAAAATAAATTATGTAATTTATGATCCTGTAATTCATATTTTCAGTTAGAATATTTATATTTCTTAACGTCATAATTTATAGTCAATAATATTCAAGTTGCCATGATAACGGATTCGAGTTAAATGATTCTAATCTTATCATATATCTTACATCTGCATACATAATTCAACTCAGTAAAAAACCATTAATATGTGATATAACAATATTATAGTTATACAGTTGTACAAATAAACTTTTTAGTACCATGTGATCTAGAACACGAAAAATATATTTATTAATTTTTGCTTAGAGTTTTTGTAACCATAATTCCTTTAATCTGCCACTCCATTT